>DF242383.1:19815-55763 GCA_000507305.1 Breviolum minutum Mf 1.05b.01 | reverse complement strand
ACAACAACGACAACCACAACCACAACCACAACCACAACCACAACAACAACAACAACAACAACAACCACAACCACAACCACAACAACAACAACAACAACAACACAACACAAACAACACAACAACAACAACCACAACCACAACTACAACTACAACAACAACAACTACAACCAACCAACAACCAGCTACTGCCACCCAACACGAACTCACGCTCTCTTCCCCGGCACTGCCGGTGGGTGCGTTAGCTCTTGAATAAAAACATAAGATATTCTGATATTCTCAACCTTTCTCGGATTTCATCCCTCAACACGCCCCCCCGAAAAAAAGAAAAAAACAACTTGAAACATGTGGACCTTCTTGAGGAAGTCCGTCATGGTACGCATTAACCTGGGGCAGCCGTCCACTACAACTTTTTTTTGTCGTAGATATTCATGGCGTCCGTTGGGTCAATTTTTTTTCAGGCGAGTTCATAGGGAATTACCGAACAATGAGTGATTTCATAGTCCCCTATAAGTAGAATTTCATCCCCATCGGCGTTAAACATTGGGCTTCTCTTGAAACTTGACGAGGTCGGCCCTGGTTTACACCTATCATCGAAGTGAAGGGAGACTGAACAAAAACACATCACTTAGATAGTTGAAAGGTATAAAAATTAACCCTTCATTTATAATATAAGTATCAGGCATTCTAAGGTGCCGATGATACCAAACGAAGTTTATCGCTCTCCACAACCTTCAGTTTCAGTTCCAGGCCCCACACTTCCCATCATTCCCATCATTCCCATCAACTGTGTCGCCCAACTTATCCCGTGCTGTTTCATCCACGTTCGCACGAAGCAGTGCTCGTAGCAAATCGGCAACGGCCTACCACCCGCCGGTCGTGGAGTGATGGCGATCCAAGCAGTGGAAGAACCTCAAAACCTTTGAGTCTCTTTCTGATTCGATATTTTAGTCGAAGTATCCACTTCTAAGTCTTTCCACTGGAACTACGTCCAAGAATCTTATATAGATGTTTGAGTTAAGTGTTGAAGGAAACATGTTCGGTAATTCGCTTCCGAAGTGATGATGAAAATCCTATGGCATCCAAGTGATATAATCAACAGCGAGACTTGATCTGAGTGGTCCCGGCATCCTCTGAGTGTCTAAAAAACCTGCCCCTGGAGTTTTGTCTTCAACTTTGCTAAATCCCAAACCATCCTTAGATTATATGATTCAAGCACTTACAGTGAGCAATGTTTGATCATTCTGAAGTTGCAATAGTTAGCTGATTTTCCCTGATTGTTAGATTGATTCTAAAACCATATCCTAGTCCGACCTGCAGGATTTAGACCATCAAAAAAATGTGGTTGAATCAAAAACATGTGAACCCCAACACCCTCAAACATCATGTATATAAAGCAAACCATTTGAGGATGGGGGGTGACCAAATCTTGGAATACCCAGTTGACATAACAAAATTTCCAAAAAAAGAACCTTCCCCAAGTGGAGTCATATTGACTCTTACCCCCCCCAAAAAAAATCACCTCGGGATACTCCTCCCTGCGACCATGCTCTGCAGCTCTACGACTGTACCTGGACTTCCAGGTCCCAGAAAGTTGACAAAAATTGACACCTCAACACTTAGATTCAATTGAAAGTTAGATCAGGGTTTGATATATGTTACGAACGAAAGATACATCACCAAAAAAAAAGGCTTCAAAAAATCAACCATTTGTTTTTTTTTACCATTTCTGTCACCCCATTTTACAGTTGCTGCCTAAAAAAACAACCTTTCTCCAAAGTGATGTGTTTTTCCCGTAGAAAAGTTGTCCCGTCTTCAAAAATGGTCACTGACCGCCGGTCTTCAGCAGCCGATAGCGCTCCTGTGATCATCAGGTCTACAGGTTTTTCAAAAAATGATCTACTGTATGTATATATATATATACATGCATAATAAATAGAAGCGTCCTGTGGCTTATTTTCCTACTAACTCTACTTTCAATGAATCTATGATTGTTTTTCCATCGAAGAGTCGGTCGTGGATAAGATCTTGATCCGGTTTGGTGGATCTTGGCCAATCCTGGGACTCTCTGCAAGGGCCTTTCGTTTGGTATCCAAATCTCAATTCATCTATCCCGAAAATCATTATTCCACCTATTGATACACAGATTTAAGTAAGTTAGCTTCATTTCCAACAGGAAAAAAGATATCTTTTTTAAGACCTCACTCCATGATCACTTTAGGTTGATCTTATAACTAATGATTTCTAATTTCCATGGAAGGAAATCCATCCCCAATCTCTCTCTCTGCGCTCCTGGGGAGTATTTTCATTCAACATTTGTGGTGGCACATATCGATCTTTCTCAGCCTGGCAGGACGAAACATAGAGCCTTTTGAGCCAATCAAACCGCACAAAATTGAAATGAAAACGATCAATCTGCGATGCATGGAAAGATGTAAGTTGAAAGCTCTAACAGGTCTACCTGGGAACTGGCTGTAAAAGCCATCGCCATGGTCTCTGACAGCGATATGAAGAAGAAACATGCAAAAAAACGATTAACAGTTGATGATAATCATAGTAATACCAACAACACTGCTGACAGATTTACTGTATATACTACATCATTCAAAAGAAATACTACTCATCATGATAACAACAGCGACACTGACAAGAGTACAATTTATAATCATCTTCAACAGCAACAGCGACAATGAAAACAGACAGTCGCCATCAGCAAACAATCAACAACCCCCTCAACTTCTCCCGCTGACCTGATTATCAAGCTGTTCCTGTAAGCTTCGGGCGCAAGTCAGAACCGCCTGGCTGTTTTCCAATGTGTTGGTGGGTTCAGCACCGGGAAATACACGTTGAGTTGAAGCATTTCCATTGAGAAAGGATGAAAAATAGGGAACACCTTGGAGCAACCAACAAATTTGGGATACCTGAATCTTGGAGAAAGTGCACCGGTTCCACCCATGTCGCTGGCCAGCCTCTCCATTGGTGGAAGCAGTTTTCCTTGTCGCAGCACCCCGAGGTTTGTGATGAAATCATGGTGAACCTTGAAAACAAATGAGTATCTTTCACTTGTTTTGCAGATACATTTTTACCTCTTGTGTATTAGATGAAGGTATCATATTCATGGATTTTTGTGTATCAATGCAAGTATACAACCATAATATACATATATACCCCATGCATGCACATGCACTAATGTGTACATATGTACATATTCTATAATTTTGTACCAGCACTGGATGCCTCGGGGAACATCCCATTTTCCTTGGGAAATCCCACTAATTCCGGGTGGAACATAATGAATTTCATAAACCTGTAATGTCCTTAAAAGGGCAGTGTTTTGGGGTGACATGATGTGTGGCCCCCCCAACAAAATAATCACCCAAATTCACATGTCAAAACATTCCAAAAGGAAAACCAAGCATCCCCGTGTTCTTTTTCGTTGGTAAAAATAATCTAGTGAACAAAAAAATGGGATAAAAGTTCCAGATGAAAACCCAAACATCTTGTGAAACACCACCAGTATCTTCACCTTGTAAACAATGCCAGAGATTTGTTCAAGTCCTGCCTTCTTGACATGGATCGGTTGATGTTTCACAAAATCCACCATGGTGACATTGATAGGCTTACTATGTATGATGGGTTTGATACATCCCAGGGTGGCGATTTCTGAAGTACTGTTGATGGACTGTTGATGGACGAAATCCTGCACCACCTGGGATGGTTAAAACCCTATAAATAATGGGATAATCATCATCCTTGGTGGTGCAGGATTTTGTCCATCAACAGTATCACCAGTATCACCATCAATTTCGATTCCCAGGCACTTTTGTGTTGCTGCCCTGGCAGCAGCAGCTGCAGCATCTTCTCCACACAAGACATGCACCCTGACCTGGCAGTCATTTTCGAAATCTTTTTGCTTAGGACACTTCGGAGTTATACCCAACAATTCACCCCACAAAATCTCAGTGATCTCGGCTTTGTCACAGATATAATATGTCAAATATCAATCTTTCATCCTCATGTTGGGGGTCCCATTGTTGCAGTAAAGGTGTCGAGCTTGAAAGAAACACAATTGTGCCTTAAGTTTGCAACCTACTGACGATTCACTCCCCTGGAAAAATCGCCTTCCCCCCGGTTTTCAGCCAGCTGGGTGCCTGTCCACGGCCATCGCTTTTCGTGGATGTTGAAATCCCGACGCTTTTCTTCCCAAAGTCATTGGGTGTGCACACGCTGAGGGCACCAACCTTGTCAAGTGCGGAAGGTTGGCACAAACAAACCCAACACCCAAAAATAACAGCTAAATGACTGGGTCCTGCCACTTCAAACGTTTTTTTTCCCGCAGAATTCTCAACACTTCCCAACTTTCACCTATGGAACAGAATCGTTGACCTTTGCTTAGTAGCCTTCTTCATCAATTCCAATTGAATATCGAAGTGGCAACCATTCAATCCCAATTGACTTGCTTGATTTCATCAATGCGAGTCCTTGGGATGGTATAAGAAGCAAGGAGTTCATTTGTATAAATTCATATTCTTCAAAAGTTGTAGGATAAACAGTATGAACCCTAGGCCCTAGATTTCTACAGAGCTATCAAATCCATTCAAATCCATCCTTTCTTGAAACCAGGAAATTCGGAAACCCCTCCTGAAGTTTTCCAAATTCCAATGTGTTCAGCCTTTCCTCTGTAAGAAAGACCAAACATGGAGGGTTGGAGTTGGATCCTTTACTGCGAAGGGGACACGTTGTGAACCAATCTGTCGAAATTCCACAAGTTCGGGTTGTGTTTTGCAATTTTTCCAACACTACCCAATTTGAACGAAAACTCCAACACTCATTTCAGTAGAAAATAGATACCTCCAAAAGAAAAAAAGTTGCCTTTACAAGCAGAAAAGGTCCTTTGCCCATGATCTATGATCAATTGTGTACTCAGACTTTTCCGGATTGTTTTGACACAAATTACCCCCAATCCTCAATCACAACTGCCCATTTTTGGGTGAAATCACTGGCACTAGGCTTCCCTGACCACCAGCCCGCTGAAGAGCCAAAATCTCATCAGAGCTCAACCTGGAAGTTTTTTGGTTGAGTTCCAAAAATGGCATCCTTTTCCTCCCTTTTGTTGTGAAAAAAACATCTTTAGTTTTGTGGTTTCAACCCCATTTGGAAAATGTGTGTCAAATTGCATCATCATTTTTAAAAAACAATTGTAAACCACCACCTAGAGCTATTTTTGGCATGGTGAAACAACAACCAAACGAATTCAACCTTGTTTTACAGTTCTTTAGACCTCGGTTTGCTTGACAGTCAAATGGGAGATTTTCCCAAGTGTTTTGAGGTACAAGGAATCCAACTATGGAAATGAAACATGTGAACATAAAAACTAATGGCAATCAAATACCACTAGTTCCTGGGCGAGCCTCCCACCAAACACCACCAAACAAGCTTACTTCTCGCGGTTCGGAGAAGCCCTTTTCATTAACAAACAAGAAGATTTCATGCAGTGGCTACTGTGTCTCTGGAATATTTATTTCCTGCGAGACTTCCTCCAAAACTTAAAAAAAAAAGATCGGAAGATGCACCAAAAATTGAGAGACATTCTCAAAAATTTGATGTGATGCTGATTGATTTGTTGTGGAGTCACCTGATGTTGACTCATCTCATCTGGTGTTTGATGTTGGGCCATCTGATGTTGAGTCCGTAAAATCGAAGGTGTCCAACTAAACTTCCTTTGATGATACAGCAATACAGATTGGAAGACTATCTTTTTCAATAGATAATGATTTTTTCCCTCACCCCACCTCCAAAAACTGTCGCAAACGGTGTGCTGTCGACGATGCGAATGCCAGTGGGTCGTTTTGATGTTTCTGTTAACGTCAGTTCGTTAGAGTTTGTTGATGAGTAACCTGGCTGTTGCCAAGGCAAAGAAACTTGTTTCGAGGCTTGTTTTGGGCTGTTTTTTTTTCAAGGGAATCTCCAATTTGAAGATGTTGATTCGGTGAGATTTGATGCCAAAACCTTAAGGGGATGTCATTGCTGATCACTGAAAAACGGCATATATTGCGCACCCAGCTGGTGTTCTTCTTTCTTGTGGATGTTCATTGAGCAGCCCTCATTGGCATGAGAGTGTCACTAGTCACTAGCATGATCTCGTGATGCATCATGATGAGTCGTGATTGGATGCCTTCCTACGATGTGATTCGGAACCTGATAGCTCTGCAAACTTGGGCTAACGGTGGCTCCCCAAGCCAACCATCTCTACATCTCTGCATCTCTATTCAGCTAAAGCTGTGAGCCATTGAACCAGGACGGATGTGGAAGCAGCTGGAGTGTTGCCGAATGAAGAGAAACAGCGAGAAACAACACATGTCTTATCTTAAAACTGTGGTATTACAATATCCCAAGATGTATGGTTGAAACTTATGATTTGTCTAAATTACAATGCTTCAATGAAATCACAATGACCTCACTTCAAAGCACATCTGATGTTGCAAACCCATCATCAACTGCCCTCCTTGAGTTCATCCAACAAGCTGGAAAATCCACCTTTTTATTTCGCCGAAAATTGTCAGGGTATTTCCCTAGGGTCACTAAAAGAGAAGGAAGGATCACGACTCCTCACCACGAGGTGGGCAAGTTTGATCAAGTTTTTGGACTTCCCTTCCCAAAAATGGATCCCCAAAAAGAGGGCCTCCATGAGTCAACCTCTTTGCGTCTCCTACACTCGAAACACCCTGCGAAACCATCCTGGCCCCGCTAAGGTCTGTCGAAGTCATGGCCAGCATAATTTTTCGTGAGCTTGTTTTTTTGTGAAGAAAGAATGATTCAAATAATATTCAAACATGACATGTTCAACGGTCTCCGCATAGAAACGACCATCTACTGTTTTTTTCGAACATCCAAAGTTTGAAATGAACCGATTGTCCATGTTCACGGTTTTGAAGTAAAGTAAGTACAATATCTCTATAATTCCATGAACATCATACTGTTGATGGACAAAATCCAGCAAACCAGTTGAGAAAAAATAAACATCCACGGAATTGACCAGGGCTTTATGACTATCTGAAAAACTGCTTGGGCAGATTTTGTCCATCAACACAGCAGGCTGACCGGTTTTGGACGCTCACGCGATCCCATGAAACGAGAAAAACCGAAACCAACCCGCCGCACACGGCTAGAATAAGAAACCAATGACCTAACGGCTGGAATCCTCAAAGCATGCCATTTTCGGAGATGAAGGATCTTCAAGTTCCAGCTGTTGAATATCGATTCTAGGATGTTGTGAAAATGAACCATAGATTCCAGCCGTGAATCTTTGTTTTTTGATGTCTTTGCAACTTAAGTTGGCCAAAACGATCCTATCCATTCCCCAACTTGTGTGACATCTGGCGATTTGAAGTGTTCTATATCTATGGTTTCATAACTCCAGCCATCTTGGAACTGACTCAGAGGCTGTCTCGTAGCTCTGGAACACCATTCTCTTGCAATTTAATCCAAGCTTTGGTAAAATCCTGGAAGTAGGCATCCTGACACCCAGCATTGCTTTGTGCTGAGTTTTGTGGCGTGGTATTGTGGTTATGTGTCACGCCCAAAAAACATGGATGTAGAGTATACACATTACGGTATGTACACATTATAGTATCATATCTGTACATTTGTTATAATATACTGGATACTTTTTTGTGTTTTGGTTGGAAGAAATGGTCTTAAAGCCACACAATCCGTGGGATCATGCTGGAACCTAGGGACCTTCTCCGATGAACTTTGGACAATGCGAGCCCTCTCAACAACTCCTGAATTTCCTTCCAATGAGAGAATTATCATATTTTGGGATGTAGTACTAGTTGATGGATTTAAACTTCAATACCGGTTTCAAATCGACATGATACTTCTGGATACTTTTAGGTCATTGTGATCACTATCTACTTGTCACAACAGATCCAACCAACTCATCCAACCCTTCGGCAACTCCGCCTGATCCTTAGCATAGGTTTCCACATGTTCTTTGAAGGCAGGATCCTTCAACAAGGCCAAATCCTTGGGTAGCAATGGAAAATGTCAGCTTTTGACACTGGTGTTTTTCGTTGGTTAGTGGGTTACACCTGGAAAATTTGAGAAGGACCACTGCAAATGATGGTTGTCAACGTCGAACCTGACATCTTTGTGACTGGATCATGGTTCAGTTTCCAAGTAGCTAATTCTGTTTACCTGATTGTACATCTGCCTGTTGTCTCCCAATCAAAAACCTTCAAGATTTCCTTGTTGTTTCGAAGCAGCTTGTTCTTTCAATGCTGTTCGATATATCTAGATCCACTGCTATCTACTTACTTCTTAAAAGCAACTTTTGGCAAAGGAATGTTGATCAACGTCATTGCAACACAATCCCATGTCATGATTCAAGGACTACATCTCAAGGGAAAACATATCCTAACTTCACCGTCTCATTTCGCCATATGGACGTACAACATCCCTTCCCCTGAAAAAACACTGGAACATCTCGAAAACCAAGAGCTTGGGGGATGTTGGGAGAAGTCTCCATCAGCCCCTTTCTGTTCGGCTTCCTGTGAAGACAGATTTTGGAAAGTTTCTCTGTCTTCAAAAGGGTGGAGAGATTTCAATAAAAAGAACACCCCAATTTTCGTTCCAAGACGCAGAAATTAACATGATGGTGCCATCGGAACTCCTGCGTTTGCGAGTATGACTATGTCATGTTTTTTTGTCAGTGAAATGAGCAAAGCTGGAAGATGGAAGATCCTACCATTTTCTCGTGATGTTGCCCATGGTCGAAATTGCACTGGCCGAAATGAACTTGAAAACATAGCAATGATATTAAACGTTCCATGTTTACCCCACGTTTTGCGAATCCTAGAGCTCTTTAGCACTTCGTTTAGTGAGGATCCATACATCATTCCCAGTTTTTGTTCATGGCTTTCCTTCGGTACCTTGATGCACCAGTGCAAGTTGGTGACCCAAAAAAGCGTCCTGAATTGAGGATTGCCTTTCTCTGTGGTCTCTTCCTTGTACTCTTTCTCAAGCATCTCCTGCTTGTTGGCCAGCTGTGAAAATCACCCTTGTTGTTGACCTTCCGTTAAGTGTAAGAGCATGACTCCAGCTGCCAAGTTAAGGGACGTTTCAACATGAAAATCTTTGAAATCAAAAATCCTTGGGGAAATGGAGGCATTTTCATACTGACGATGGCTGCGATTGTTGCATCTTGCTGAGATGTAATGAAACCTTCTGAACATTGGCGCAGGATTTTTGCCATCAAGACCCATGAAGTCTGAGATTTGAAGGTCTCAAATCTCAGATTTTTTGGTAACATAATAAAACGGATCAGGCTACCATGTTTCTGATGACAGCTTGTTCTGATGGAAATTCAGTTAGGTCTGTGAGAAGGTTTGTTTTGCATGTGACTCTTTCAATGGTGATATTTGTTTTGGGGTTCCTTTTTTGCAAACATTTGCGCAGACTTTCATTGGTCTCCGATGGTGGTGACGGGTGACGTCATTTTACCTCCATGCTGCTTCCGGACAGAGTCTGCCTGGTTTCCTATCCGCAGATGCTGAAAACAACTGGTGGTCGAAGGGGGATGACTCGGAATGACAAAGATGAGGTTTGTTGTTACCCCACCCCGCAAGCAACAAACAAACGCCTTGATGCCTCTTCTGCCTTTTTGGCTCTGCAACTCGGAAAAAAACAGGAAATCAGTTTTAACCACAAATCAATGAAAAACCCAAAGCTAACTTACCAAGTAACCCAAAACAAAGGTTTTCACAAGTGGACTCAACGAACGTACCAAACCCCCAACATATGGAAACACATTGCGGCACGCAAAACTTCTAAAAAAAGAACATGTTTGCCACCAAAAACATTCAACTTTCTAAGCCCCCCAAAAAACAGTTGACTTTCCCGGCTCCTTGAAATAAGTATTGTCAAACTTCAAAGGTTCCTCTGTCCATGGTCCATCAAAGCCAGATCGATCCAAATTGCATTTGCCCACTGTATGAGCACCAGACAATGCTACGATGTCCTTATCATTGAAGCCCTGGGCATCATCAGGTGGCATCATCAGCATCTTTAAAAGGCAACCAAAAAGGTGGTGACTGTGTGTTTTTCGATGTTTTTCTTTGTTGTGAACTGAAGTATATAGTTATTTTGTATTTTGTACTGAGAAGAAAAGAAGGATGAAGGGGCCAAATTCCAATTCGTGGAGCTGAACTCCAATCCAAAAAAAAGTTGAAAACAAACAATTTCAATGATGATACCCCCAAAAAACTGGTCAGGCAATGTTTGGAAAAGCAACAAATCATCCCTCAAGACATCCCTATTTTCTTTCAGCGCCTTGGGATGAAAAATCTCTCGAAGATGATCAATGCCTTTGTCTCCATCGGGCAGGCGTCCCACCTCCCAAGTTTGACCGAGTGATGGGAGATGTTTTCCATGCAATAATCCAGTTGTTCCCAAAAATATTGGCCTGATATTTGCTGAATACGGTATGTATAGATAATTAGGGTACCTTTTTCCAACAAATATACATATTCTTTTAAATAGATTTTCATGTTGAAGAATCTCTTCCATACCATAAAGCTCTGGGAAAATTTGGCAAAATGCTAGCAGGATTTCTTCCATCAACCGTATCTTTAGCGGCTACTGACCGCCACCTGCGACTCGACGCTCTCACTGGAGGATTCCGCATCGGTTCGCCCGAAGCGTGTCTTGATGTCAGGTCCTCCCATCACCTGCCAGGGTGGTGGGCAGCTGCTGTTTTGGCCCCCTGGTGGAACTAAGGAAATAGAATGATTTTTGAAAGATTTTTTTTGTCGTTAACACCTGGAATATCCAATATCCAACTGTAGATATTGTAGAAAAATCGAGAGATTTTTACAGCTAATTTGGTGACTTGGATTGAATAACCGCGGCATTTATGTGTTGGAAATTGCCCTACTTGTAAGATGATCAGTTGCCCAGTTTCAATGTTAAAAGATGCCAGCTAAAGAGGCTCAGGATGGCTCAGGAGACATCGTGGAACAACAAGCCGCGTTTCACATTGTGCGAATTACGAATCATCTTTTTTGGGAAAGGGAATTATCTCAACAAAGACAAAGAATTCACTGCCATGTTCGTGTATAAATTGCAAGCAGCAAGCTAAAAAATCAATGATGGATAACTATGTAGCTTTGGGGGAATTTGGATACCAAGGGGCATGCAAGGCAAAAACACCCCACCTGATCTTGTGATATCTTCTCTCTACGAAAGTTTTGTTAGGTGACCTCCTCCAGCTTTCATTCCTTTCAAAACCCATCCTTTTCACATCTTTCCCTTTTCCACCTTGATAGCTACATTGGCCGCCAAAGCCCATAAATCTGCATTGCTGACTGTGTCAGGTACATACTTCTCACTGATTGGTTTCAACAATCCAACAGCCACATCTGGTAGCCCCGCGTTGGCACCAAAAGTGCCTTCACCTTGGCTGCATTTCGTGACACTTCTAGAAATTCCAAGATTTCCATCAAGATATCTTATATGGCATTTTATATGATCTCTTAATATGATCTCTTCTTTGATATCTTACATGATATCTTATATATATATAATAGATACCTTGGGATATTCCATCATATTCTCAGAATCTCTTCCGAAAGGTACGGCCCCAAAGAGAAAGACCCCTTTGACTGGGCAAAGGATCCAACGAATCCATACGAATCCAATGAACTGACAGAAAAACAGCGGTCCGTTGTGAGCTATGACCCGCCGAGTTGATATACTGTAGCTCACAATTCCTCGTCATTTGAGGTGATTATTTCAACATCTTCACATACAGACCTTGCGGAAAAAAATCCGCACTAGGATGTAACCTCCCACTGATGCCTCAACCTTTCTTTGAAGGTAACAGAAAACTAAAAGAGATGGTGGTTGGTTGGTGGGGCCGCCAGGCATGTTCAATATGATCCCTGCAGACACAATGAGTCGAAGAATTCTTCCGTTTGGATCACCTTCCATGAAAATTCCCCCAACATCTAAAAAACGAAAATCGCCCACAGTTGACATTTGGAACATGTGAAAATGCATTTTTAACTTGGCAAAAAAAAATGTCTGTCTGTTGTTTGAAAGTCCCCTTATACAAGATCACTTTAAAAAATAGTAACAAACCAAACCCATCATTTTGGAGCCACCTTCTCGGTGTTTTTTTCTTCCCGGGTGAAACACTTTTTCCGGTAGCAAAGTCACCAGCATCCGTAAAGCGCATCACTGCATTGGGGCAGCCACCCTTCAAATCGCCATCCGAAAAGACTCCCGCGTCGTGCCAGGATAAACGGATCAAAATGGGACCGCAGTCTTTGGTCTTCACCAAGTCCTGAACGATTTTCTTGTTGGGGTCCGCGAAAAAATGCGCTGATTTTGAAGTCTTGTTGGGTTTGATGGTTGTTGTTGTTGATGGTTGGAAATTGGAAAATTATTTCCAAAAAAAAACTTGTCAATTCTGAGTGAATGGGAGGTGAACACACAACAAAGATTGAAGATCCCAGTTTTTTTTTGGTAGGGTATATAGCAGTATATCGTTTTATATCCTTACAGTTCCAATATGGCAAATGTCATGGATGACCCAAGTCAAAAAGTATCTCTTAATCAAATCTGTTAAAGGCTATTGAATCCACAATCCAAATTCAATTCTAACAATTTCCAGCAAAAAATGTGTGGGGCAGATGGAAAAAAGGATGCCCATAGGCCCATTGGTACAGTTGTATTGAGGTGTATCCACTTAGCAGTTGTATTTGATTGCCTACTCATGTCCTTGTGCTACTTGGTCTACTGTAGTTCACCACCCTTATTCTGCCCGGAGATAAGTTTGGTGGTGGCCTCCATTAAGATTGAAAAAGTCATATAAAAATTGCCATGTGCCAACATCATTCCATTGCCAATTTTTGGTGTCATGGCTGTTTGTGTCCAGTTGAATGGTCATGTTCAAGGACTTTTAGGCAAATACTAATGTGATAAAGTTTACGAAACCAAATGTTTTTTTCAAGAGTCTCCAACTTTCCATCCCATCCATTCCACGGATCATACAAGTGTAACATCTTAAGCACACTTAACATTGAGTCAACATAGCGAAACTGGAGTTCTGATTTCTCATTATATGAAAAAAAACCTTTTAACGGGGTGCAGATTTTGCCGAAACATGTGTCTGCATATAATAATTCTAAATATATATATATATATACATACATTATATATACATATATACATATATTATATACCCGTCCATCCCCTCGGAATTCAATTTGAGAATGGCACCTCCAAATCCTTTGTGAGTGCTTCATAGCTTTCACCACCACGTGCAGCCCTGGACCTCAAACAAATTGGGAAAAAAAATTGGCGCCTTCCAAATCGCCTGGGGAAAGGAAGTTAAGTGATACCAACTTGGAGATGTAACTGAGATACCAATGTAGAAGAAGTGAGTTGTTCTGGTGGGTATGATTCACGGTATGATGATATGATACTTTTATGAGCTATTATACACTAAGTATTGTGGTTCGTTGGTAGATACTATAAATGAATCACTAATCCACGGAACCAGTTTGTTGCCATATTATGGCGCCAGCGGCCCCAATTTTCATCATTCGAAACGCCAAGCAACATCTTCCCAGCACGGTGATGCTTTCCACCGACTTTGGCCAGGAAACCGCCCACAGCACCTACCAGCAAGGCCACTGTGCTGTTGCCTTGTGCGGCATAACGTGGCACCGTGGCGCTGGTGGCCGTACGGGGTGTGCCCGTCACAGTGGCAAGGACGCGTCCATGCGAAAGGGCACCAGGTGCGACAAATGCCAGGGCCATGACTTCGAAGTTTGAGTGCAAGAAAGGCTGAGCCAAAAAGCTGGTCAAAATACAGGTGCTGGTGGGCAGTTTTGGATGTGTGCTTGGAATGAGTTTTCTTGAAAGTTGAAGTTGGAGAATTATATGTTGCCTTAGTTGAAAACATATTCATGGACATCTTTGTTCATTTTGAGGGCCTGGATGCTTAAACTTTCATGGAATTTAGTGCTCCACTAACGCCTCCACCCTGTCAACAGTTTCCAAAGATTCCAAATCCTCCAACAGGATCTCTTTGAGATGTCTAAATTGATGATTTTCAATCACGCACAAAGTATGGCACAACCTCAAAACTTACCAAACTTCCTCCCAGCAGATCACTCCAAACTGGAAAAAGAAACCTGATGGATAAATCCCATTGCAAACCTTTGAAAGTTTGAGAAGAATGGTCACCGTGACACTGTGACTGTGTAAAATATATGTGGTCTAAGTATATTTCAAAAAAGCTCTGAAAATCCTGGAAAGAATTGGATTTTCCCATATCAACTAACTCATTTTGGGTGATTTTTGCTTATTACCTCAACTGCCACTGTTACGACTCGAGTACCTTTTCATAGCACAAAACTCCTCACTTTTTCAAAACCCACACAAACAGTTGGATGCTCGGGCAAAATGATATGGGAAACTTCCCAGCCGTTTCGTGGCTTTGGTTTAGGTGAGATACATGAATCAAGAAGCTTCACATCTACAATGATAAAATCGCAGCTTTTGGAATAATAATAGATATAGACTCCATGGGTTTTCATAAGCTCCCCACCGTTGTTTTTGTTTCACCATGATATGTTTTTTTTCAATGTTAAAAATATCGATGCTTGGATGATTTCCTGATAGATCCCTCCCCGCCCGTGGCCTCGATCTCATCTGGATTCTCCACTTCCTACAGGCCACGGGTGGAAATGTTGGATTCGTTTTTTTCCCATCAAAATATATACTGTAATTGGAAGAAATCTGGAAGAATTCCAGTTGAGACATATGAAATCCTAAAAATTACGCACACATATAATATGAGATCATTATTGTTCATCTCAGTTCATCAAAATTGCTTTCATCAACACTATCTGATAAAACCAGTGACCAAGGATGGCTGACATTTCTAGGCTTCAAAACACCGAACCTAAAAAACGGTACCTTCCTGATTTGTTTAAAAAAGAAGTGGTCACCCTCACATTGTCAAGTCTTTCCAGGAAAGTTGAAAAAATCCCACCATGTGTTTAATGATTTTAATGCCCATTGTTTCCGGGAAAACAAAAAAAACACACGGTGTGCGCCCAGTCTAACCCCGCCTGGATGTAGCTTTGCAAGGAGCGCCTCGGATCTGAAAACTCCAAGTCAAAAGTTCATTTTTACAGATCTTCTCAGCTGAGGACGTATGATTTTTGAGCCAAATGTATCTACAGCCCCGGAAATTGAAAGTTTGGAATTCGTGATTTGGAATCATTTTAGGATGTAGTGAACTGAAAACCAGTAACCAGATCGCTTGAAGATCTTAAACTAGATCGTTTAGACATCTTCTAAGAGAGGCGTTTTTGTGGTCAACGTATCTTCCTATTCCAGAAAAACCTCTCCAACCCTTCGTTGCATCTGGACATGCAGTTCCCCCCAGTTCCCCGGCAGGCAGGCAGGAGAAAGAGAAGCTAAAGCTCGAGATGCTTGACCTCACGGATGATGGAATGATGTCAGGTGCGTCATTCTATGAGTTGGTCGGTTGAATCATGAACAACAAACCTGGTAGCCTCAAGTGGTATCCGGAATAGTAACATCATGAATTGGGGAGACTAGAATTGAAGTGCACATTTCATGAAACGTTCCCATGCATCAACACCTTTGGGTATGGGAATGCAACATCTGAAATCAATAATTCATTCTTTGTAAAAGCATAATCATCTGAGGACAATTCTTTGGGGAATTCCCCTACGGAACTACATCTTGGTTGAGATCATTGGAGGAAAACCCAACAACTCCGCCCCCCCAGGTCAACTGTGCTTCCCCTGCGCAACTCCTCCTCGCGGGATGTTTTGTCTCTAAAGATTTGGTGGCACTAAAATCATTTGATTTTCCAAGTAAGATGCCCCCATTTCTAGGGGATTTGGAAGGAAGGGAGGTGCCCCAATTTTGCCTCCATCCATGAGAAATTTTGACCAAGGTTCAAATACCTTCCAAAAACATTGCTGGCTGGAAAATCCAGCATTTTTTGATGGTATCTACCAAGAAAAATGGGGGAAATTTCTAGCCAGCTATGTGAGTTTACCAAAGGGTAGACTTCTCAAACCCAAATCTCTCCTTTTATATTTTTGTTTTTCGGTTGGAGAGTTGGACTTTCTTACATCTGCCTGCATGTTTGCTGAATGCACTGACGTTTGAATGTTGGAACGAACAAGCGGACTCTTCATCCTTCCAAAAATGAGGCTTGTGTTGGCTTCTGGGATTGTAAAACCAAGAACAGTGTCACCTCTTTGATGTAAAGAAAACATCTCATCATTGCCATCTCTGAAAATGGATTGTTGCAGATTGTATCTTTGACTTCTCATCCATCAATAAACCCCAAAATGGACTCCAAGTGCACCCGTCAGGTTCATTCGGGGACTTCAAGCACCAAACCTGAAAAATCTTCAGAATCTGAGGGTATCCAGGGATTAATAACCACCATGGCCTTATTTTTTGAGCAAAAAATGGACCTTCACAAATTGGCGACCTTTTCAAACACCACAACAAGTTGCCACGGAAAAACGCGTTTCGTATTTTTTCTGATTCTCTCCTCCGTCCATCGTTGAGACCTCGGCGGTGAAGATTGGATGGGTCGGTTGAAAGGAGGTCCGGGTTTTGAAAATGAAGGCCATCGCCATCATCGCAAGACTTCCGGAGTCAAAAAAAATAAAAAGTCACATTAATATAGCTATTATAGCACCTTCACCAAGTCGTTACCAAGCGGAATCACCATACATCCTTCCTTTCCCGATTTCCTGAGAATTCTCACTTGGACCCTTTCTCCATGGCAACTTTGGCCAAAAGCATCTGAGATAAGAGCCACAAGAAAAATCGCACATCAATTGGATCACACCTAGATTTTGATGACAAAAGCTGTTTGAAAGGTCAAAAGTGACCTTCAGGAAAAACAATAAGTTGAGTCATTTTGAAGTAACCCGTCACAAGAAAAAGTCACAAAGTTTCCGGTACCTAAACTGCAAGTGCTCCCACAAAACATCGGAAAAGAAGGCACAGTAAAGGCATTGAAGGCGTGAAATTTGAATGGTGATCCAGTGCAACCCTTGAAGTCTTGTGTTTTTTGTCCACATTCTTTCAACCAGAGATTTTGGTACCCACTTCCAGACTTAAACTCAGGGATCCATAATTCCGAACTAAGCATTTTTCGATTTATCCATGTTTGGTAGCAGTGGGCTGATTCGAATCATTTGTAAAGTGTCAAGCCTTTTGAATCGTTACACACATGGCATATTTCATCTTTTCATCCTTTCAGGGTCCTGCTTTTGGAAAGATCTGCCCTGCTGCGCCAGAGATCTCTGGTTTCAGACCATTGAGTAAAAGGCCAAACACCCAACCTTTTCCTTTCCCAAAAGTGTCCCCTCTACTTTCACATATCTCCCGTTTATGCTCCATTTGCCCTTTTCCCCCTTTTCCCCACCAAACCAAAAAGTGGCGACATCTTTTTCTTGATTCGGAAATTGAACGATTCGCTTCAGTATGTCATCTTTGACTGGGGCGAAAAATCTCGTGCTGCACCCCGTGCTCTCACGGACAGCAAGTTCAACGGAGGTTGCCGTTCGACGTTCGTCGAAGCACCTGGCAAGCCGTGATATCAACATCACCAGGGATGTCTTGACTTGATTCTTGAGAAAGGATTCATCAATCACTTATAGATTGATGCATTCTAAGATCTAAATCCATCAACCTTCTAATGTCAGATCATCTTAGAGAGAATTTTCTATCTCAACTTGCTGTCATTCAACAAGTCAACTTCCGCATTTTTGGACCACTGGAGGAATCGTGGGTCCCTGCATCCTCAAGGCCCTCTCTGTTACGAGTGATTATATGGAACCAAATCTATCTAAATATCCAGGTTCCGGTCAGATGTCAGGTTTACCAAAAATTTGAAGCATCATTTCTTGATTCTTGGTATGCAACAAACGTCCAGCCGTCCACACAAGATTCATTGATCTAAACGGTTTGGCCGGTCAAACACTGCCAACATGAAAGGCTTCAGAGTTATTCTTTTCCAGTTTGCACCTGCTAACGCCGATGATTAAAACAGGCTCTACCTCGAAGTGCAAGGCGGAAGTGGTTTTTCTAGCAACATCTTGTGTTTGTCCAAAGTGGAAAGTCTGATGCACTCTTGTGTTGTGGGTGTTTTTGTTTCCAAGAAAAGATCCTTCGCATTTTAGAGGCACAGAAGCTTTGGAAAAGTGAATTGCTTGTTTCATGGATTTTGGCAAGACCTCGAATCTGATTGAACAAATGGATGAACCAAGTTGCACCAAAGGGCCTATGTTTGTTTGGGTGGTCATTCATGGACCTTTGGTGGCCATGTCACCAAAAAAAAGGCATTGTTTCACAAGAAATGGAGGGCCAGAAAGGTACATCCAACACTGTAAAAATTCGCCCTTCATGGATCATTCCTCGTGGTCAAGACAAGTTTGACAAAAGTCAAAACAGTTTGCTTTGTGCAGCTTTTCACGGACAAGTGACAAGATAGGACTCGTTGACCAGAGATGACCTGTTTGTTTTGGCAGGTTCTGGAGGAACGGGGGCTTTGAAGTTTGTTATGAAAGTTTCTCAAACAAGTGGGACTTGATGACCGGGTGACCCACATATCTTTAATGGAAAATTATAGGGGATGTAATGCTGATTCACTATTTTCTGTTGATACCTAATACCTTACCTATCTTTTTTTTGGTAGGCCTCATATACACCTCGGTATGCTCTAAAGAAATGATTCAATCAGCTATTTCAAACCCATCTCGAAGATGGCAAGGAGTTTTCAACCGTAACTTGATCCATTGGGCTCTAAGACTGGATGTCATCTCCTACCCTCCAGGAAACTAACATATCCCACCGTCGGAAAAGGAAAGTGCCTTGGTAAGGGATATGTGAGTTCCCTGGAGGGTAGCTTTATTCTTGACTGCCAGGTCAGAGTTTCATAGAGATTGGAATTCAAAGAATCTGACAAGTCTAAGTCATCGCAACTCACAAGTGTTCATTATATCAGTAGGGAGTGAGAAAATGAATGATGCCTCAAAGGATGTGTAGTGTCCCAGGTCCCAGTCCTAGAAAAACTAGGAATCTGATTAGTAATTGAGTCATGCCTCAGCTACAGTATTAATGCAGTATATGATAGTATATGTAACTCATTTCCAAATCTTGTATCCTCAAATATCCTGGAAACAAACCCATTTGATATCTTCACACACTTTCTCCTCAAAAAAAAACACCTCCCAGTCTTTTCAACATCGTTTTTTTTTCCGGCTCCTTCACCATTCAGGGCCACCCGGGCTGTTGGGCGGTTTTCCGGGCTGCTGAAATCGGAAAGCCTCGGTTGTGTGGTTACAGGATTCACCTCTTAGATAGCCCTCTTAGATAGCATAACCCCAACAAACGTATAGATTTTGTGTTACTGTTGATGGCTGAAATCCTGCTAACCACCTGAGATATATGAAACACCTATAAAAGTGGGATAAACTGATAAACTACCTATCAACTGGTGCAGGATTTCTTCCACCAACAGTATCAAAACATCAATGCTTTGAAAATCAAAAAAACATGTTGAATGAAAATAATTGACAATCTTCAGATTAAACAGCAGTGATTTCTCGTCAAGAAAGACATGTCATATTGTTGATCTGTTTGTTTGCAGTATGTGTCCTTCTCAAAATCACTGGTGCGTGTGTCGCTGTGGGTAGGTATTTTATGTTCATAAACTAATCTATATATCTGGGTGAATTTGATGATGTTTTATGAGCCTCTAAGATCTTCGTTACGATTTACGTTACGATATGACCCTGATCTATTATACCATTGACGGTTCAGAAATCCGACAAACCACTGAAAACATGCATAAAACACGGACCATAAACAGTGGTTAATGGTTCATTTTGGGCAAAGAATGAACCCAAATGTGGCTCACCCAATAGACAAAGTTGATAGTACACACATGTTTCATAGCCTTCAGTGGTTTTACCTATCCAACTGGTTCACCGGTGTTTGTCCATCGATCATTGCTTGCAGTGCCGCATGGGATGGCGTTGCCAAACGGTTTTGGGAGCTCCGAACGTGCAAGGCCTCCTTCCGGCATTCCATGGTACGTTCCATGCGTGCCCTGCGGATGTGGCAGTTACTGTAAAGTCTTTTGGAGAAACTTCCACTTTAAAGTAT
Source organism: Breviolum minutum Mf 1.05b.01 (assembly GCA_000507305.1). Classification (NCBI taxonomy): domain Eukaryota; class Dinophyceae; order Suessiales; family Symbiodiniaceae; genus Breviolum; species Breviolum minutum. The sequence goes on along the minus strand of DF242383.1, from coordinate 35,519 downwards.
ATCTATGAAGAGCAATTCAGGTAGGTGTTAATCAAAAATGATGAGGTAATTGACTACTTCAACCAATCAATCAATCAATCAATCAACCAAGCAACTCAAATCAGATCAGATCAAATCAAATCAATTCAATCGAATCACACCAAATCAATTTAATTCAATCAAATCAAGTCAAATTACAGTAAATCAAGTCAATTCAATCAAATCCAATTCAATTCAAATTCAATTCGATCCCACCAAATCTATCCATCCCCCAAAAAGGTCCCTCCTGTCCAAATGCTTCAACTTCCTACGTGTCAAAAAACCGCGCCTCTGCGCTATGGAGGCCAAATTCAATCCCGGCGCGGACGCAGCGCGAACCAAGCCCAGCTCAGGCGTTGGCGTTGCAGCTGGCGAAAACGTGGTGGACCTCGGGGGGGAGGTCGATGGTTGAGAATGTCATGGGGTAATCAGTTGGGGGATCAAAAATATTAATTGATTTGGGTTCTGGTGAGGTGGTGTTTTACGGGTTTGGTTCGCCAAAAAGGCCTATAAACAACATCTTGTTCCTGAAAACTTGGAAGAACATTGTTTCCTTTTCGGATGGCGCAACCTTGCGAAGGGTATAGTTGTCCCAAGGACATGATGAAAGGATAAACAATAACTACTTCTCTACAAAAGTTCATATCACATTCAAATGCATACCTTGTCGTTGGCTGATACCAGACCTTAGCGATTTGACTAGGCGTGGTTTATATCTTTTAAATGCCTGAAACTTGTGCATTTACTCTCGCAATAGGCAAGTACTTAGACCGGAAACATCGCTGACATGGAGAATTGTTGTTTTCTGAAGTTTGGTAACGGAACGGAACTGCGCGTTTTTTATGAGGTATCACATGTATTACCCCAAATACTATCAAAACATCTTCAATCATATTGGAGTATTACATGGTTTGGGAGTGTCCAAAATTCATATCCGAAAATCAATGGCCCTTTAGGTTCAATGACTTCGAATGCAGGTGGATCCAACTGTTCCAACTGATTATAGCTCCTTTAGATCGGGAATTCTGAACGCCAGCATACGCCAGCCATATATAAACAGTACAGTTGCCACAATAGAAGTCCCTAGGCTCTTTGAGCTTTCTTAGGATACAGTATAAACCCCCCCTTCTCGAAAATGTCCAACGAATCACTGTTCAGAGGCTGAACAAAGGAGAGAGTTGGCCATTCATCATTAAGATCATTACAATTTGAGGCTGGAAGTTTTCCATACAACTTTCCACTTTTACCTCTTGCAGGTTGTGTCCTTCCTTTCCCTCAAAACATTTTTGTTTGTTGAATCTCAATCCCAGTGGCATGTCGCGCTCATAGCCAGGTTCGCCAACAATCTGCAACCCCCAATCAAAATCCACTTTCCCCATGGAATTGAGTGACTAAATGGACAACTTGAGGATTCTTGGATCTTACAAGACCTTCACCCTCGTTATCGTGCTTCAACTATCCCATCATGGTAAATAATCGAATATGATAAATTCCATATAAATTCACGGGTTTCAACCATCTTGCTTACTTGAACGATTTTGTGCATTCCTTCCACCATCGGCTACCTACCTCGATCTTTTTTTGATGGCAAAAGTTCAATTCTTTCAAGTCAGCAACAAAATCCTTTCAAGTCATCAACAAAGGACACTTTGCAAACTTCACAGTTTTTTTTCTAGTCAGAAAAATACCGAATAATTCACTAAATGGGTGGGTGCAAAGCATGGATATGACTCGAATTTTTTCCACCAAAAGTAAAAACTTGTTGGAATCAAATTGTGCAGTGTCCCAACCCTCCAAAGAATTTGCAAAAAGGAAGGGTTCATGTGCCCCATTCATGTGGAATATTTCATTATGATGAAGATATACCAAAATGAACATACATACCACAACGCGCCACAACTCCCATGACAAACCAGTTGTATTAGAGGCAGGGTGGCAGATTTGTATGTCTTCAAATTCTCCAAGTGCTGGGAAGATAGAAGGGTCCACTTCCAAGAAAAACCACCGAACTGCGCACCTGATATCCCAATGTCGCGTAGGGAACATGGCGCCTTGGCAGTTTCCCCACAAGCCGCAAACTCAGGGTGAGGTGAACGTCAAGTTGACTTCCTTCAAAAGCCACCTGACCCAGAAAGAACCAAAATTCTGTGGGTTGGTCGTTGAACCATCGATTTTCAAAAGGTTGGGATCATCGATTCTATCCAAAACATCCCACACCCATGGCCGGATGAATCGCCACCACCAAGGTTGGTGGATCTTTCATCCCACATCCCCAGGGTCCCAACGATGGTACACTGGCCAACCAACGCTCGATGGCCTTGGGCGCATTGCCACGGCTACGTACCTGGCATTTATTCCGGGGTCATAGCTGGCTGGAAAATCCACCATTTTGGATGGTACTGTTGATGGTTCAGAAATCCGGCTAACCAGTTGAGGTTGGCTGTTTATTCCATTATCTTACAGGACTTTTTTACATCCCAGGTGGTTGTTTGGGATTTCTTCCATCAACAGTATTTACCAGGGAAAAAAAGGTGGAATTTCCTATCGCGAGGATTTAGATGATTGGCAATTTGGAGAGGTTATACCAGAGCCTGGTGACATAGGACTTGTTGATCCTTCCCGGCATATGAAGCCCCACCTGACTTGGGTGTAGGGTATTGTTCCCCAACACCCCCCCCTTCCTGCTACTCCCATGTCAGTGTGCTCTTGTGTCGAAAATGGCAGATTTTCAACAGAAAGGAGGCCCTGGAGGTTGGTTGTAACTAAATGAGATGGGAGTTGCACTACCGCAACTACACAAGTCATCAAGTTTTCGACTGTTTTTAAGCGGCCATCCGCCATCCCATCACTTTGGGGACTGTTTCTGGATGGCCTCCCAGTTGATCTTCTTCACATGAATGGTATTGGCTGGTTCCACCTCTGATTTTGCCAAGGCATCCGAAAAAGAATGAGGCGCTTTTTTTCAAAGCATAAATGGATTCTGGAACTCGAACTCTATATCTGCTCATGATGATGCGGAATCAAGTCGTAGGAGCCATTGGTTCGCCAAAATGTTCACCGATATTTATTCCAGGCTATAAAAAGTGGAGGTTTTTTTTGTATGGAACTTTCACGATAGAAATACTTGGCAAAAACTGATGTCAGCCCGGATCATGGCATGATGGTGGAAAGAGAAGCTTGAAGCTCGGATGGGGAATTGAATAAAACAACTGTAAATAGAAGCCAAAAAAGTGGAGTTCCAGGAGTTTCAGCAGTTTCAAGTCTCAAGATGGGGCCGTTTCTTACATTTTTAGTACACAAATTGGGCAGGTTGGATCGTTTTTCCGTGCTGCTGGGTGTTTCATGCCACGCACAACAGCCTTTGCCCATGTGCTTCCAAAGCTCATTGAAACTAGCTTCGTCATTTGAAGCAAAAGGTCATATTCAAAAACCTTCCACAGTTTTCCCCGGAAAACTTTCAACCAAAAAAAATCCACCAGTTCCAAGGACCGTTTCGCACATCTTCAGCCGGTTGAGTTCCAAGTGACCAAAAGTTCCACTCGCGGTGGAGGTTTTACACCCGGGCCTTTGCCCCAACATCCGAACTTGCGTCCCTGGGCTGTGAAGAGTACGACGTTTTGAGGCATGGTTGAAGTAGGCAAGTAGGTGTTCAGCTAACTTTAGAACTTAGATCTTTCTTCCACAAATATTGAAATATACTAAGAATGCATGAATATATACAAAGATCAGTCAATCTACTGAACTCAATAAAATCTGCATGTTCTTCGTACATATCGACGATACATTTTTCTACCTGGCATCTTACTGAGTTTGTTGTCGGACTGGGAACCCATCTCAACCAGCAGATGCTGTTCCATGCCCCTAACCAAAAATCAGTAGCCCAACCCAAATTGTTCTTTGTCCTCTTAAGTCATAACCTCAACTGGCAAAAATTGCTTCTCCCCTCGGCTTCCCCCGCATCACTCATCTGTGGGCCGTGCGGTTTCTTCCCCGGCTGAGCAAAGACATGGCGAGTTTTTCAACTGAGAATTCTTTCACCCCATGAGGGAATTGCATGTATTGTGGGTGTGGCTCACTAACTACAACACTTCACTTCACCGGCAACCTTGAGATAGATTATCTGTATATAGACATATATCTATCATATATATATAAATACGTATATACATCGTATGTACGTCATACACTCAAATACCAACTACTGCAACAGGCCGCCAATAAAAAGTTGAAACTCCCCACATCTTTCAAGCTAACTGCCTGATGTGATGAAAATCACATGAGTTGTTTTTGGCAAATCCTAAAAAATCACCTCATGTTTTTTCCCAGAATATGTTTTCTTTTGCTATTTTCCAACTAGCTCTGCATCTGATGGCAGGGGAATGGCATAGATACTCCAAAAAAAAACTGCACCCAACTCTCCGGGAAAAAAAAATGTTTCCCCACCTCATCCAATCCAATCCAAAACACGCAAAAGAACACCAGTCTTTGGGCATTTCGGGTAAGGAAACTGTTTGTCTCGGACACCTTGTCCGATGTAAATTTTAAAGTTTGAGCCCCGGTTGCCCACCACCTTTTTTTCCAGCACGGGTGGAGGAGACGTTCTTCATCTCCGACCTTGTTTAACTTAGGGCAGCATTTTTTGCTGGAACTAAAAATACTAAAACACGACCGAGCCTTCACAACCCCTGGCGGGTTTGAAGTAATTGCGTGGCTAATCACATCTTCGGGTAGGCCTGATGAAACGCATCCGAATGCGACCAAATCAATGCTGTTGAAACCAAACAACGGGTCTGTTGAGAAAGGACGACGGTACGAGGTTGAAATGGCGATTTCCTGTCATACATTGTCTTGCATCAATTTAAAGTGTAAAATCATTTGAATCCGCCCATCTGTTTCATTTGTGAACATGTTTCCTTTCATAGCAATGATATGTATGTATAACTATATTTGTGTAAGCAATTATGTGATGTTATATGATACGTATCATATGCATGTACATACATACATGTCCGTATAACGTGTATGTATATATATATATATATACATATCTATATATATATATATATGCCCTACCTCTATGTGTTTGTGGATTCACCCTGAAAAACTATAGAAACATGTCTTTTTTGCTTTTCAGTGTTTTGAAAGCGAAATTCTCCTCTACAAACAAGTCCATAACCTGTTCCATCGGCCGCGGTGCGCTTTTTCTCTTCTGTTCGGCCCCGCTTTTGGACCTGGTTGATCTAGGCAAATGTGTGCAGCTGCGGGAGGAAATTTTCCGACCGAAATAAGCAGCAAATTCCACTGGAGATTTGGTTGGGAAATTTCGTTATGTCAGGAAAACCCAATGAAGTTCTGACAATTTGAATGGTTGAGTTGGGGGTGCTTCTCCAGTGAGTAAACCTACTTTTTTGCATCCCAAAACAAAAACAAAAAAGATCCCACATCTGATTCATCATGAATTACTCACAAATTCATTATATAAGAGGATTCCTTAGAGGATTCCTATGGTTATGTGGGAAAAAATATGGGACGATTCACCTCACCTCTCCAGCTTTGCTTTTCCGGCCGACGGCCTTAGGTTTTAGGAGCTGGCCAGGACAACGGGGGCATCGAATGCCTCAGGGAAAAACGACGGCCCGGTAAACCCGGGTGGGTATTTTCCAGTGGTTGAGTTATGGGTGTTTTCCTTAAATGGTGGTACAGTTTTCCCCCCAAATCATCCATAAAAACAATAGGGTTGAAAAATTATTTTCACCATCCATTTTGGGGTAGGGTACCTATTTTTGGAAACACCCAATAACTCAACCACTGGAGTCATCATTAAAAGAAAAACATCCCAACCATCCTGGAATGCTTGGAAATATGGAGTGACGAACCATTCTCACTACCGGGAGATGCTGTATGTTTCAGGATGGTTCCATAAGCAAGAACACTGGCTATCCATGTATTTTAGTCTCATTTCTGAGGACAATTTTTCTTGGGTGGTTGGTTGAAGCACCAAAATCACTAACGACATTTGAGGCCTGATGTTGAATTTGCGCGAATCCCTCGACTTGGAAAGGATTTACATATATGTCTGAGGGAGATTTTGTAGGGATAGGATTTCCAACGTTCAAGCCAAACCTCCAACTTGTGCGGCGTTTATCATGTCCGAATACATATCTTAAAAGAGAATGGAATACCTTCAATGGACAAAAAGACACAAATTGAATTAAGGTTTCTATGGATGGATGACTGATGCAAACAACAGTATACAGTTTTGCATATGTATTATGTATGCTTTCTACGTATTTCCATTCCATGTCGCAAATCATTCCACTACCACAATCAACTGTGGGGATCGAGCTCCAGCTCATGAAGCAGTGAAAAAAGCCTTTCTTCGTACAGAAAAAAACCTCCCAACGTTGAAAAAAAAAAGCACCTACTACACCCAGGAAATTTAACATAGCCCCTAAAAATAAGCAATCCCAAAAGGAAACTCATCTTCCAACCATCATTTTTCAGGGGCTATGTTAAATTTCGGGGGTGTAACAACGTGGCTGCATCTGACAATCCCCAACCTCCACACATTGCTTGATGCCAGGTGACCAATAGGACCCAGTGAGACGGTGATGATCCATGAATTTGCGGTAGCGATCCTCAAATGAATGTGTCCCTGCCCACAAATCCTGGCACGGTTGCAACGGCAAAGAAACAATCTTGGTCGGCAAAGAAGCCATCATTACATCCTTGAAATCTGGCAATGATATCTGTTAGCTGTTAGCCTCATGATTACAAGCTTTTCACACCAAGTATCAACAAACTTCACCATTTATGCAGTTCAATGAAGTCAACTATCCTACCAACCATCAACAAACAATCCATCTCCCCATACCGCCTCCGGTGCCATGACTATAGGCCGATTCGCCTGTGACATGGCAACAGCACCATAGATACTGGCCACATAGGCATGGGCACAAGTGCCCAACCATTCGTTATGCCTGAAGGACAGAAACTCGAAGTTGCCACGATATGTGGTGGAAAAAAATGCATTGGGGGACAGTCCTGAAACACACTTCCATAATCATTTCCACCTGGCTAACAAACGAAAAGTTCAAGATTCAATATAGATACCACAGGCTTTTGATCTGAAAAAAAACACACAGAAAAAACAACATGATGTTGAAAGGGAACATCCTTCAACAACTCACTTTAGGATTGTTGAAATTTCCAGGGTGTACAAATCCGTCTGGAAAATGTGGTTTTCCAGTACAGCACCAAAAATCAGCAGAATTAGGGAACTTTGAAGGCGGGTTGGGAAATTTGGAACTCAAAATCCTGGTGGCTGCCACAGTCAAACAATCTCTTTGTTCCATTTGAAGCCTCAAAAATCACAACCTGTGATGTAACAATGTTACAACCCGCATGTTCTTACCCAAGCCTTTTGAGTCCGATTTCTTTCTCAAAACCCAGGACCAACAAGGAATCACCGTTGCAGAAATGATTTCAAAAACAAAGACACATGCCAACGGAAATTTCAGCGATTGTTTTTGGACTCAATTCGTAGATACAGAATGGTCTAATTTTCATATTGCATGAACCAAGGTTCAGAGTGGGTACAGTATCCTGATCTTTGGGTTCTTGAAGTATCTTTCTTGAACATTTGCCCAGGTGTATCACATCAAAGGCTGGAAAGCTATCTCTCCTTGGCGGCTTGGAATGATTGACCCATGGCAACCATGGTAACCAACGACAAAAATCATGGATTCTGTGGATGTCTCTGTGGAAAATTGGCAACCAAAAATCCCGCCAAAAAAAGTTCATCCACCCCAACCACCGAAAAGTGTTTGTTTTTTAACAGGAAAGGTTCAATCAACTGCGGCATGGTAGGAGGTGTCAAAGCTTGGATCAATGAATGTTGTTAACCTTTCATCCCATAATATCCCCCATATGTGCTTATCCCAAAAAGAGGACCCTCTAGGGAACTAACTTATCCCACCTTGGGAAAAGGAAAACCATCTTCAAAATGGACTTTTCAGGGGATATGTTAGTTCCCAGGAGGGGATCATGGAGCTTCAAAAGTGATGGTGTTGAAGAAGGAGTTTCCCTTTTCATTTCGGGGTTTTCTAAAACCAGGTTCCATGTTATATAGTTGTCGGCGGTAATAAACTTCAGATCGAACAAAAATGAGATTTCTCGGCTTGTTGCTCGTGATCCATCCATATTGCCATGTCAATTGATTTGAATTTTGTACGATCCCTTCAGGATGTTTTTTAATCAGGTGTCCAGGCTACTGAAGCATGATTGATTATGAAGAAAACAAGGAGTGCCTCCATATGAGCTGAAGTTACTTTGGCTTCAACATAACGAACACGCAAAAAGAAGCCGAACAATCATCAGTATGATACTCACCAAGATATACTGATCACTTTTCATTCAGAATACCATCCATTTCACTTGAATGCAATTGTTTCATCCCAACAACCATCCTTCACCCAGCGTCGCTACTTCTTGAAGCCGCTGTGAAAAGTTCCGCGCCAGCTTGGCGTGATCTTCCTGACCATTCCCATCATCCCTCAAGCTACCACCCTTTACAGTTGAGCAATGACCAGACTCACCCTTGGGTTATTTAGTGTATACCCTCCGCAAAACAAACAGCTCGCGTGGATAAAGTTTTATGGTTGCACAAAAAAAAAGGTTTCGTTTTTGGGGATAACTTCCTGGCATGTGCGAACTGTCAGTTTCAGAGAGTGTAAGTGGACTTGAAGCCTACCCAAAATAACACGGATATTATGATCAGATGATAAGCCGCATTGAAAGGTTTCAATTTCATTGGACTCCAACTGCTGCAATATGCATTAGGAAAGCAAAAAAATCTCACATCAATCATCAATCATCCAAAACAGAACATACAAGTAAAAGTAGGGCTCAGAAAAAATGAAAAAAGAACAAACAAACAAACAACAAAATAGCCTTACCATACCATGCCATACCATGCCAACTATGACTCTCATCCAATGTTGATTTTTTAATACTTCAACATAACTCTTAAATCTGAAGGATGCCGAGTCACAAAGATCAAGGCACATGACCATCCTTCAGCAATGATCTTCTCATGTACTCTTCGGTGACTCAAGGCCCGTGCCAATGTCTCGATATTGGCGTGTTTCTCCACTTGCTGATGTTGCGCCCTTAGTGTCGCTTGAAATTTGGGGTGAAGCTGCAGTGTGTCGCGCTTGAAATTCCCTCATCAAAATTGACCTTTTTGGATGGAAACCATGCGCTGGATTTCTCCAGGCATTGAAAAATTGCCACAAAAATGGGCACCAAAAAGCTCCTTCAATGTCATCATTACCCTCCTGAAAACTGGCAACTGGCCCTCGCTGCGAATGGAAGTCAACCAATTCTCAAGAGCCCTGGTAGATTCCAGTCAGATGCGTTTCCTCCACAGGTGGTTCTCATCAATTCCCTGAAAGGTAGGCAATTTTGGTAATTTTGGTGGTTTTCTGTCAACCAAGTTGCATCTCTCCCTTCAGCTGTTCATCATTCAGCTTCGCTGCTGGAAAGAAGCTATAGTTTTCGATGCCTGCCTTGTGGATGGGGAATTTCTCAGACGGTCACGTGTTGTTGATGTTGACAAACCACAGGAATCCACATTAATCACCAATTGATATGGATGTTTCCGAAAATAGTGGTACCCCCAAATCATCCATTTTAATAGGGTTTTCCATTATAAACCATCTATTTTGGGGTACCCCTATTTTGGAAACACCCATATGGTCAAAACACTATCAATTATAATCTTGTAACACTGTTGGAAGAAATCATTCATCACCTCCGAAGAGAGAAAGAAAACATACATCTCCGTCAAAAACTGGGATAGTCATCATATCAATCGGTGACTTCTTTATTTCTTTGATCAACGTACCATTTCAATTTCAAGTGGATATCAACAGTACAGGTCTGCTGGACTTGTTTCATTACTGAGTTAATGGTATAACTCTATATCAACCCTTCAGTAGTGTGGTAGAAAAGTGACCCAGCAGGGCTAGTCTAGGCAGATCGAGGAAAACGAAGAAAACCTTACTACGAGTTACGACAGCTGGAAAATCTGAGCTGGTGCTTTCAATCCATCTAGGAAACATCAGTTGATTTTGCGATTTTATCCCCTGAAGGGGTGAAAATACAACGAATGCAGCGAGCACCTGGTATCGCCCAACCATTCCATTAACAGAATTACCATGCGCCTAGGTTGCATCCGACACCCAACATATCAAACTTTGATTTGTGTCCAGTGCGCGCCCGAACTTGAAGGACTTTTTCGTTGGTGGTTTTTTTTTTCGGAAAAAAAATCTGAGAAAAGCAAGTTAAAATGTGAAAATCTGGGGTGTAGAGATTCAGATCTAAACAAAGATGCTCCGTTCATCACTCGTTCCCTTCCGTTCGCACCTTGTTGAATTCGTCGATCATAGGCTGTCTCTCAGCTTCACCTTTTTGCAAGATGACAGAATGATTATATGTTGGGTCCTGCCAAAACACTGTAATCAACGGTGGATCATGAAGATTTAAATAAAGTGCCGCTCTTAGAGTGATATGGAATTATTATTTTTCCCTACTGTGAGCCAGGGTTTGGGCGGGACCTAAATCATATGCAACAACAAGAACGAAATTGACGATAAGGCTTGCGGTAATGACGATGTCGACAACGATGATCAATTCCACTTTTGAATACTGTACCCTAGAAAGTGTCGTTGCAAAAGATGAAACAAACTGACAGATGTTTGAAACCACCACCTGAAACAACATCTTCGTGCAAAATGAATTAAAATGACCAAAGTCAAAGTGGTCATGTTTGTATCTTTCCATCAGCAAAAGTCATTTCTTTCCCCATCCTTTTGACCTCTAAACTTACCATACTTTTCCTAAGGCTGCACCTGCGTCTGGAGTGCTTATGGCAATGACATGTTCCAAGGGATCCTTACAGGTCAGCGTGGGGAGATCTGTCCAAACGGAAAAAAATGCGGATTTTTTTCAACCTACAAATCTGACAGTGGCATTAAAGACAATTTCCGTGGAGATGATGGAGTATCTGAATTGGATGTCTACACCATTTAGAAGGCAAATGATCCTGACTCGCTAAAGTAGGTTAGTGAAATTTCATGAACCAAAGTCCATGGGAGCGGCGCCACATGTGCTTTCTTCTTGGTTTTTGAGTGAAATCGTTATATTTCATCATCCAGAAAGACTGGGCCGAAAACTTCTGTGAAAATCACTGTCTAGTTGAGCCACGAAAAAAAAACCTCCTACTTTCCATTATACTGGTTCGTTAATAGGGATCTTTATAATCGTTTATTATAATCCCTATATAACTGGGTAGTATAATCCCCTATATAATCCAACAACCAGGGTATTTTTCGTGGCTCAGTTGTTCACTGTCGAACCCTTCCGGATCAATGAAGGGGTCCCATCATTGTTCCAAAACTTGCTCCGTCTAAGCATCGCAAAGGAAAGGTTCTGGAAGTTTATCGAGTTTCACTTCTTCCTGGGCGCAACAAAATCAGATGGCAATGGGACCCCAACAGCTTGGTGTCGAACCCTGCTACCCTTCTGTAATCTAACAACGCAATGGAAATGTCCCCTTTTTCCAAAAAAACGGAAATACATCTCATTTCATGGTGGATTTTTGGTTGGGGGCGCAGCTGGGTATAGAATCCACGCAACCCCAGAAGCATACAAAGGTGCAAGTCTGATGGAAAAGGGGGACAACCAAATTCACACTAAAAACACAACGGTGTAAATCCTTTGGCAAAGAAGAACATGCGACAAACAACTGACCAAAGCTACCAAAAATGATCGAAACTAAGCGCCTTAGGGGATTCACGAGCACTTCCAACCATAGCTCCCCTTTTAAGTAGCAGTAGGCGAATACAACATCATCCCAGTCTCTCTGTTGATCATTCCCCCAACATAGCGACCTAACATAGAAATAGCCGTGGAAATCCCTTTCCAACAACAAAATCAGCTTGAAATGATGGATTTCCCGAGTCAACGAGCTGGAAAATAAACTGGAGTGTAATTCCCACCCCAAAACATGTTTCATTTCCACTAAGAAATGATGTATTATGATATATCCGTTGATAGAATCAAGAACTAGTAACTAGATGGAACCTCAGAAAGACTGTTTTCCAATTTTCCAAATCTTCAAAGGTTGGTGTGTCATAGCTTCGCATCGAATCTACCAGAAAAAAAAACGGGACCCTATATAGGTTTCGTCGTCGTTCCCGAGACCATCAGTTGCTTCAGCTACCCAGCGTCTTCCGGAACGCGCGTGAGAAACAACTCAGAGCCATTGGATTCGTTCACCTCTTCGAGATCATCGGAAGGAAGCTCCTGCGGTCAACCGCTGTTTCAGCAGCAGCAATGGGAGGGGTTGGTTTTGGTAGGTAATTTTTGAAATCCCAGGAAACCAACTGAGAGGTTTTGTTGTTTTTGTGGATTGAGAATCCTGTGGATTTGATGATGAAAAAAAACATTGAATCTGAGGTTTAATCATACAATGGTTTTGCTGAAGGTGGTTTATTGTGTGCTTTGGACCCGCAGTTGTCCCGAAATAATAAGCCTTTGCAAATTCCAAAGCAACAGCAAGCCAAATCACCAAAGCCATCCTGAAATACAACAAGCATTCTAGAATTGTTTTTCTGCTCAGGTCACCTGATAATCCATCGGCAGTTTGGCCTGGTGGCTTACTATTTTCAGGCACGACATGTTCCGTGTTAGAAAGCCCTATCATCCGGGGAAGATTCTTAGGATAGGAAGCCCACCAACAGACCAAGAACAACAGCAAAGGCAGCTCAAGCTAAGGCGTCTATGCAAAATCATCAAAACAAAATCATTGCAAAAGTCGCAACCTCAACCTTTTTTGTGGGTAAAAATTCTATCTTGTGAACATCCTTATTTTCTGGTGTAACCTACTCAACCGATTCAAAGATTAGCTAATGGTATCTATCGAATTCTTGTGGTGTAAAAATCCCTATCTTCACACCCTCCACTTTGAGTAGGTAGGCGACAGCCCACTTTGCGCCTCCCCACGTCGACTCCAGGAAAAAAAGTTGAACGGCACCGTACAGTTGGCCTGGCTTTTTGGATTTGTTTTTAAAAAAATCGTAAAGCCAAGGTGGTTAGAGGATCCCTTGTGAAATCCAATTTAAAAAGTATAAAAATGTTCAAGGTAATTGGAATATGAGGGCAATCTTGGCAGATTCAGTTTGATCCCTGTAATATAATGGAAAACGAGTAAAAGCTTCACTGCAGAAAAGAAAAGTGATTTACCGAAGGTCAAATTCAAGGTCCTGCCCAACATGAAACCCCTTCTCCAGGTCGCTTGTTTTTGGTGGGTGAAAACAGTGCCTTTTGGATTTGGTCGGTTGAATCGATACTGCAAAAAAAACATTGCTATACCTTGGTGTTTTTACACCAAGTTGCTAAAAGATATGAAGAAATCATCCAAGTCTCCACTTACAATACCTTCCTTTCTCATATCATCCCATCATTTCACTCACCCACCACTTGACAGACTTTGAGCCCCATCTCCGAGTCCCATCCCAACATCACATGCCTGGGTGGTATCTCCAACCAGGTCTTGAAGAAAGAATCCAGTGAAAGAAGATGTAAGATACAGCAGGCAATATTTCAATTTCATCGTTCAATCCAACGACTAGAAAGAGTCCCAACAAAAGCGGGCCCCGCCATGGGCTCTAAGACTGGAAACAAGAAAATGTTTGAAGCACTGCAGTGTTTTGTTGTAGATGGGGAATCTTTTTTTTGTGAGTAGTTGAAGGAGGTTCAAGTCGAACATCCATCCTGAACAATGTTGGACTTGGAAATCCTTTTGTCTGATCCCATTGTCTTGATGGGAGTTCGACCATGGGAACACGGATCAATGATCAGACGAAAAATCTCTGCGAAAACATGGGGACTATCAGCTTCCAATCATACAACTCATCCCAGGAATCTATTCTGAGTTCTACTCATTGTCATAACATCACATGATGCAACCAAACATGTCCTGAGAAGTCAGGTTCCTGTTTGATTGCTGAAGAAATCGATCTCCGTTTGAGGTACCATCTTGCAATCACATTCTTGAGCCAAAAAGATACAGGTGCTTTACAAATGACTTCAACTTCACCTCCAACGGTCTCATTTTAAACAACCAAAAATCATGGCCCATCAGTGGGAAGATGATGATGGGTCTCTGAAGCTTTGTGAAGCTTAAGAAAGATGCTGATTCCGCAATTCCAGTCCCTCAACAAAGATTTGCATTTTTTTTTTTCACAACTTGGTTGGGTGATTTCAAGAAAACGGCCACACTATGTCTGTCATCATGTCATCCAACAAAATCTGTGTCAATCTGAACTCATACCCTCCCGTCTTCTTCACCTAGCTGGCTGAAGATTTCATCTAATTGGGCGGTGTGAGAAAAACTTCCAGATTTTTGTCATAAATGACTCCTGGATCTGTTGGAGAAGGAGAAAGCCAGGAACCAATGATAATATGGTTTCATCCTTACTGGCCATTCTCTATTGTTTTTAATTGTTCTGTATACCCATAGGGTCTAGTTACCGGAAGGGTGTTGCGCCTCCTTCGCCGCGTCGTGACCCTTGTCTGCAAGACGCTGGGTACACCTAAAGGATTTTGGAGCTTGGCGTATTGGAACTTAACTTCTGAAAAAAAACACACACATCTTTTTTGGTCAAAGGTTATAGGTTCCATGCTACAAATGGTTGATTCTAAGTACAAAATTACTATTATCTATGGGACCTAAATGTTGAAGCATCTCCAAGTTGCTCCAATCTACTCGTGAAACTTGCTGGTTTCACCACCCAGTTGGAAAATATGCGCAAGTCATTTTGGATCGTTTCCCCAATGTTTGGGGTATGTCTGAGCAAGAACTGAAATCATCACCTAGTGATCTCCCGGGACCTTGAAATTGTGTTTAAAACTTTGCATTGGCACAGATAATCGACCGGAATAGCTGATTGAAATGGAGGGGTACCCCAAGATGGATAAGTCTTTGCAAATTTCACAATGACACAAACATGTTTTGCTGCTCACCGCTCATTTTTTCCTAGTTGCACAATTATGATTCATCTGATGATACATGTTATGATTCGTGTGATTTGTAGACAGCCTCAATCACCGAGATGTCCTAAATTCTAAACTTCAATATAAACTATCCATTGGGATGCTGCCCCTTCCAGCAACAGTGACCGCTAGGATTGTTACTTTTTTAGTAGGGGATCCCTATTAACCTTCATTTTTCCACTGCTAGTGAGAGGAGGTTCGCATCCCAAACTATCCACATGAAATGGATTCTTCTTCCTAGTTTCCTACATCACTGACCATAATTTGTTTCCTCAGTGAACTTCTCTGAACCAAACAAACAATGCTGGAAGATTGAGTCAGATGTTGCAACCAAAGGATTGAATCTGGATTTTCCGAGGAAAACAAGACAAAAACGAATCCGTGTGGTTCATTGACTTTTGTTGGATGTTGACACCTCTCAAAACCCCTTTGGATGCGACGCAGTTTTTTTTCTCCCGCGATTTTTTGTCGCTTTTCGTTTCGAGCTTCAAGGTACCTCGGTGACAAATGGGTGCGGACTTGTTTTGGGATTTTTTTTCTTTTTTTGGGGGGCATTTTTTTTTTTT
>DF242383.1:8924-19790 GCA_000507305.1 Breviolum minutum Mf 1.05b.01 | reverse complement strand
GTTGTTGTTGTTGTTGTTGTGGTTGTCGAGTACACTAGTACTACTACTAGACCAGAGGACCAGGGGACCAGAGGACCAGAGGACAGGAGGACCGGGGGACCAGGGGACCAGAGGACCGGAGGACCGGGACCAGGGGACCGGAGGACCAGGGGACCAGAGGACCAAAAAAAAAAAAAATCCCCAAAAAAATACCTCCCCGTGACAAATGGAACCAGGCCATGGTTCCAAAACAAAAATCTTTTGAATCCAAGTCAAGTTTTCAAAATTAAAAAAAAACAAAGAAGCAGCTCAAAGTCGGCTTTCCTTTTTTGCCTGCAACACAGATTTTTTGGAAACGAAATTACAACTACATCAAGATTGAAAATCGCCTTCCAAGACTAATGATCCTCAAAGAAGTTTGCAAGAACAAAATCCGCCTTGGCTCTATTTTGACATATCATCTTTGCATATATTTCTGCAAATCTCTTAGTGAATTCGCTCATCATTTCAACCTGCAGGTCATTTCTGGAGCATGTCCGTACTTCAAAACAACTACTTTTTGGTTCTACTTCACCGAGATCAAGAGATTCAAACAGTGCAAAAATGTTCACCAACAAATGGCCACAAAACTTTCCCAACAGATTTGGTTACCATCTTTGCCAAGGAGCTGGGCCACACGGGCGGACGCTTCACAACCTGGGCAGTTCCGCTTGGGTGACGACCAAATTTTTAGCTACAAAAACCCCATCAAGTGGTCAGGTTTTTGTCTCACCTTCAATTGGTTGGTGTGTGTATCTCCAAATTTGGGTGAAAGGTGGACTTTTTTGCGGTGCGAATTTTGAGACGGAAGGGTTGAGAGGATTGAAACATATATCGGAAATTTCAACTGCTCCTTGAAGAATCTAATGGCTGAAACTCTGCCTTTTTTCCCCAATAGGAAAGATGTACTTACTACTCTAGGTGATGGTTTCAACCCAAACTGAAAAAATATTACGGGGCATTTCCCCAGTTTTCAGGGGTAAACAAGAACTAGTCACGTCTTTGAAATCAGCATACATTTTCCAAAACATACTGTATTTTACTGGGATTCCAGCTTCCAAACGTTCCATCATTCCAACCCTCCCAAAAGCCTGAAAGATATGCACCATGGACTGTGGAGGGATAGTCTTTGCAACAATGTTCTCCAGCGAAGATCACCTAAACAACCATTGGGTGCAACAATCTCTGAATTTGTTGTACTTTGCATCCGTTGGTGAACAAATATGCTGGGATTCAAAAACCAATATAACGAAGTCATGTCTTTGCGAGTACAAGAACCGTTCCGTTTGCTGTGAACAAAAACATGAATAACCACAAGGTCAAAGCTATTTGACTCCATAGAGGAAGATGTGCCATACCATCATCAAGAGATTCTATGAAAAGAGATACAGTAGCAAACCACACATTTCCTGAAAAAAAAAACTCATGGGTAACGTTAGAAACATCATCCAATTCCAACCCAACCAACGGAAGCGGCTGGCTGCTTCAAAGGAAATGCCTTCAGATTGTCACTTCCAATCAGCTTCGTTTTGGAGGACCATTCGTAAACTGTTCCGAAGTAAACGATTGGAGAGTTTTGGTCCAAAAATTGGCACTCAAAACGGACCCCAAAAACATCCCTTCCCAAGCTATCATGGCTAAAAATCTTAGCTTCCACATGATCCCACCCAGTGACGCAATCTTCATGGACCTCTGCTAATACATCACGGTTCCATGGTGCGACCGTAGGTGGCCTCGGTGTTATTTCCCATTGGACCAGGTGTTGATTTGCCTATCCAGCAGTCGATGACTGGTTTCAATTTCCATATGCCAAAAAATGGTGATGCCAAAGATCTGCTACTCAAAATGAGTGAAGTATATCAGCTCGCTCCTCTCAACGCAAGTGTTGAGATGGTTGTTTTGGAAAGACCTTTTGCCAGAACTTTGTCGAAAATACTTTTGAAGCTGAAGTCTTTCAAATGTTTGAAGCACCTTCATATTACTCACCTTCATCTAAATTGCCTGGGCTTAGTTTGATTTCTCCACCCCCCTCCTTGGATCCAGGTCAAAAATTCTAAGAGTCCCAGCAAATAGGAATAGCTTCCTTGAGAGAATTCATCTTCCTGACGATTTGGCAGACAAATTACGCCGTGGTATGGCCAACTGGGAGGATGTTGTTGTTGTCTCAATTCAAAGTGTTGTCTTCATGAGCCCCACGGCTAATCATTCAACTTCCGGCCTCCCAAGAACTTCGCTTCATCTCTATGAGCAATGCCTTGAGGCTTGAACAGAGTTGGAGGAACAGTGTGTTCAGCGCAGTTTCTGGGAAAAATGGGCCTTAAATGGTTGGTTGAATTATGTATATATGTATATATGTATATATGTATATATATATATATACAGTATATATATGAATACAAATATAAATATACACACCAAGGACAAGACTTCACGGCATAAACAGCGAATACTTGATTTTCTGGAGTGATCTGGGTTACCACGAAACCACATAATTTTTTTTTAGCCAAACCAACGAAACACAGATGGATTCAAAGATTTTCGGATTCTCTCAGCGCAGTGTGTTAGAAAAGAAAATGTGGGTCTGTCGGGTCTGTCAAAAAAAAACCTTCCAGGCCAACGTAACAAGCTGTCTTTTTGAAATGCCACGAATTTTCGATATAGAATATAGAAGAGAACGTATCTACTGCGGATCGGATGGTGGATCTTTCAGTGATTGCCAACTTAGATATACACTGTTGACATACCCCGGGGCTAAGATGACACCGAATTGTAAATTTCGCCCAAATAATTATCCCATGCCGATGGAAAGAAGGAAAGACTTTTCGAAAGCTGATGATTTAATGATGTGTTTTCTTTGAATGGCAAGTTTATGATGTTTCAACAACATCAAAATGATGTTCTTTTGAAGAAAACATCATGAACGCGTACCCCGTACATCCTTCTGAAAGGACCTAACTCCATCAATTCCCATCCCACCTGCACTTCCTCAAGGTCTCGGCCAAATGTTTCAGCTAAGATCCTTTTACGGACGGTTGCTGAACCAGGTCACATCCAACTTTTGATCCAATAAATTAGTTCCCAAACCCACCACTTTGGATGATTCCCTTAAAAAACAAGAGGATCTCTTGATGTCCACATTTTTTACCATCCATCCATCCATCCATCCATCCATCCATCCATCCATCCCTGAGGTAATCTCTGCTGTGATCGACATCAAATCCATCCTCAGCAAGCGCTGGCGAACTGCTTCGTCATTCATGTGCTCCAGGCGCCTTGGGTAACCGCACCACCCGCACACCGGGCGATTCGAGGGGTGATACCAACCTAAGGACAATGAAATTTTCGCCGGTGGTTTTTGGTTTGAGGATGAAACATTCGGAATACCATGAAGGGATGAGACTTGGCTTCTAAGAATATATATTTTGTGAGTTAGAAACAGAAACCTTGATCAGTTGGTCTTAAGTTATCAAGTCCCATGAGTCACCAACTGGGTTTCCATAGAAAAATTGTGGATGCAAAATGGCACAAAATGCTGCTTATTCTGGGTTCCTCCCATAATTATTGGTTCAGTGAAAAATGGGATATCTCCAAAAACTAGTTGCCTTCCAAATAGAGTCATTAGAGCCATTTCCACTTCCATTTTTGGAGGTAAAGTTTCCTTCACAAAGTCAACAAATAAAAACAAACACCTCGGTCTTCGTGGAATCCTTAGGGGTGGGAGTTTGAGTCGTTCCAACCCAATAAATCAATCATCCCCACCCTCACCAACAAGAACAACAAGAAAATCATTTCCGTTGGACATCTCTAAAGTTCCTTTCACCAAATCTTGAGAAAATGTTGTTTAGTTTAGCAGGTTCCCTTGCACCAAATTTTGGGGAAAGAAACTTGCGAGATTACCACCACGTTTGAGGCTCCCAAACATCTGGTTGAAAGATCCACTCGTGTGGTTCCAGATCAACCACCTATGACAACTGGAGGGTGCTTAGCATCTATCTACTCTTAAAAAGGTGAAGGGTGCCTTTTTGAAAGGAAAAAAGCAGTTTTAAGGTAGAAAACAATTGAGAAAGTCTCAGGTGACATAAAGAAATCTCAGAAAATGGCAGAAACAGCTTTAAGGCTTTGCTTTGAGGTAATTTGAAGAACTTGAACCAATTTTGCCTTTGACCATCTTCTGAATCATTCTTTTTTCAAACCTCTTTGCCTCCATTGGACGCTGGGCACCGTCCCAGAGATTCCAAAATTGGAAGGCCATCCCACCCCCACCTGTTGCATGGGCACACGATTAAAGCCACAAATGTCCAAAGGCCAAAAACGTTCCTTGAATTGCAAAGCCACTTTGTTCAGTACAGCCATACCTGAGAAACAGTTCACGAGCAAACCACACTGAACAAAGGTTTGTTGTTCGAATAAGCCACAATTGGTTTGTTTCGTTTCAATGACACTGACCCAACTGGATCCTCTTATTGCAAAGTATCCTACAAAATGTTCATGAATGCTCATGACATATCACGAAACCCACCAAACAAAAACACCTATCTGGTTATACTGTTCACCCCCTCTCATCAACCTGTGGGTTTGCCACTTTGAAATCTAACAGTGAACAATTTACCCACGTGTATCGGTACTTACCAGGAAATTTGAGGACTCTCATATTAGCTATGTCAGATTGCAGGAGGCTACCAAACCCACTCAAACGGCACAAAACACACAACTTCGACTCTTGTTCAACGCCAAGTCACCAACAGCGCGTATCGCCGCCTGCAAACAAAAGGGGTGACGGTGAATCAGGAAACAAGACCATAGAGTTTGCAAGAGAACTTGGAATTCTTGTGTTGATCACCCTGGACATGCCAGTGAAAAATTTTGACGCATTCTGAGTGGCACGAAGATTGTTCCAGATTCCAGATTCATCGGTATCTGGAAATATTAATTCACCAAGTCGAAAAAAAAGCTGGGGGATGTGGCGAGCAGAAACATGGTGGCTCAGCAGTTTCTACTTGCAAATGAGTTAGATACCAACACTAAGAATTGGAGAGGAAGCATGATGGGCGACCAACCATTCATCAGAGCATGACCATCCAATGCCGCGCGAAAAACAAATAAACAAAGTAACACCACAGGAAGATTAAACTTTGGAGGGCAGTACAAACACGGACTCGAAGTGCCTTTAAGTATAGTACCCCTGTTTGTGCGATGGAAAACTGAAGCTTCCAAAGTGCACCTAGGGTTCCCTTGGAGTAGTAGCGCTGCAGGGAACTAACATATCCCACCAAGCAATAAAAAAAGGACCAAAATGAAGTGGAAAACCAAGCAGCATCCATGTTTCAGTTTTACTTTTTGGTGGTCGTTTATCACTGATGATCTAAAATCTCTGTCAAAATTATCTGGAACATCTCCAATTCATGCTGATCAACTTGTACCCGTCAATTTTGGTCACCGTATTGAAAATCTCGATAAACAAATCAATGAAGGTACTGATACTTAGCAAAGAATAGCATGAGTACATACAATTATATAATGTATATAATCTGTATATATTATACAGTAATTATTTGATAAAAATATACAGAGACACATGTCTATTGCTTGTATGAATTATGGTACTATATATACAGGATGTTTTTCATACTATAAAAGAAATAGGTGTTGAACTTTCCAATCACGCAAGTTGTTTGAATCCCCTATTTTGAGTCACTAGTCACTAGACATTCGCCGCAATATTTTGGAAGGTCCGAGTCTGTGATTCACCGTGGAGATTTACAGTTTCTACGCCGACAATTGGAATCATGGTTCTGGCATTTTCCCCCCAAATTGAACAGCAAAACAATTGCTTTTTTTGGACGCCGGGAAAAGCATTACTGAAGTGAAGTACAACATTGAACCTGTCAAAAATATTCCACTGGATTTGTCTTCAGAAAAACATATTGATCTTATTATGATTTCAGGTTCTCAAAATACTCTTGATGGCCGAAATCCTACACATGTTGATAGGTAGTTTATCCCATGATTTTCAGGGTTTTATACATCCCAGGTAGTCAGCCAGATTCCTCCCATCAACAGTAGGTGATACAGCCAAGGGCACTTGCTTCTTGGCGGAGAATGCTGGGATAAATTCCACCTTTGCAGCTTTGAGAACACCCAACGGCAGCGTCACGATGACCTCAACATGTCGGAGATATGGAGTTTAGATGGTTTGGATTATCACTCCCCAACGTTATGAAATCATAGGAAAAATCTAGGAATGCTAAAAACACTCATTCCTATGCATTGTGGGAGATCCCGTTGGTATACCAACACTTCACCTTTTTGGCAAAAGTCCACCAAGGTATGGCAGGTCTGGGAAGATATGTGACCTCCTATCGAAATCAAACACGAAGGACTTTAACGGAACTCAAATGTGTTAGTGCCTCATATTTTTTTCAGATTAGGGGATAGGCACTGCACATGGGTTTATATTCAACATTAATATACATCTAATATACATAATTCAAAGTCTTCTATTAAATTCAAAGAAGCTTGTTTGACGTTTGTTTTGACCATCAGGAAAAAAGACCTTCGGCCAAACTCTTGCAAATGGAATTGATCTAAGTAATCCCTTTACAGCTTCCAAAAGTTTTCACCTTCTTTCTTGGAAGACACCTTCTCCCAAATCTTAGGGGAAAAAAAACTCCAACGATTTTGCCAACCTGGCTGATGGGCAAAATTTCAGTCGAAAGTACGGCATCTGCCCATTCCACCGTCCTTCCAATGGCATGAACCGCCACACGCCCTTGATCCACAACGACTTTGGTCACTTGGTAGCCATAGCGGAGATCCATGTCCTCCAAACACTGAGGAATGACGTCATCAACTCAACCAACCCATCTGAACCAACCAACCCATAATGCTTGGCATTGGTGGGATATATCTTTGGAGACCAATTTCATTTTCCTACTCAGCTATGACCATCTTTCACCTATGATATCTTGGATGTGATTATTTCACTTCAGTGTTCCCAACTCTTCCAACGTTGTTAGAAACTCATCAACTTAGATTTCGTCCTCATTCGAAGTGAATCTATCTTAACTCTTCACCCAGGACCCAGATTCATCGATTTTTTCGGCAAGCCCATGTTGCTTTTACCTTTGATCTCCAGGAAGCAAAAAAACCCTCCCCCCGAAATTCACCGTTTAAAAATTCCAACACAACGACCTCGAAGGTGGGGGTCCCCATTGCCGCAACGGGGGTTGATCACAGCGACTTCCCTAAAACCCTGCCCCCCAGAAACTTCGGGTGGGTCGCTGCCTCTGATAGCCAATCCAAAAACTGTCCGAAGCCACCTGGCCAGAGACCTACAGGGTGTTTGTTGAAACTTTTTTGGTCAGAATCTGCCAAAAACAACCCCTGGGCTGGGACCTATTGACATGAATTCAAGGTTGGTTTTTGTTGTTGTAGCTAAGCCAAAAAAGGAATGCCCAATGTATAAAAAGCGTTCATAGTTAACTGTTTGGGTTGTAAGTTAGGATGTTCCCTCCACCAAATAACTTTTAGTGATCAGGATTATTCAAAAGTTGTTTGCCTTGCTGGTTTTTCTGCATCATCTTACTGTTCACTGTTCCCAACAAAGAGCCTGTAGGATGATCGGTTCCTCTACAACCTTCGGTCATCCACTCAACCATGATAATGGGAGAGTATCAAAGTACACCAATCTGAAGTGTTTGGGCATTGGGAATTCCGGCCGACAACATCACCGAAACCACCACCGCAACCGCAACCACAACCTGAGAGAAACCTAGCGGCCAAGTTGCAATCTGGCCCATCGAAGGCCGAATCAGCATTCCACCATCTGGCACTCAACTCTTCCATGGATGCCCCGTAGATCCATTCCTAGTCCCGCAACAAAATCCCCAACAAACCCATGGCAATAATCGAATCGAAAAATACTGCCATTTTCAGTTGCTATGCTCGCCCATTTCACACCAACACCAAGGCACCGTTTCGCGTGCCCAGCGCCAACGTAACATCTGATGTTCCATGTCATCCAGTTTTGACCAATCAAAATCTGCTTGAAGTTTCTCCCAAAGAGAAAGGTCATCATTGGAGTCGTCCTCCCCAAAACAGCAACAGTCACAATCTGAAATACATTTGGCTTGAGCTGAATCATGAGAAGTCAATGTTCTGTTGAAGTGGCTTTTGCCACGGAAAGAGAAGATCAGATGGGATTTTTATGATGACCCTTTGGGGCTTGAGGTCGGTTGACAGCAAACCGAAGGGCAGATTGGTTGGTTAGTCATCATCATTTCATTTGAAATGCGCTTTGTCATGTTTGATGAAAACAGATTGTTGAGAGACAAATTCCCAGGAACCAGTTGATATAGGAAATATATGGTAGATTATGGTAGTATCATCTTAATTGACTGGTATTTCACCACGATTTTACCAAAAGGATCGATGTCCAGTGTTCCAATGGCCTGGATAAGAAAGTCTTGCAAAGCTTTGGGTCATTGCAACTTGCATGTACTTGCCACTTGCTAGGGTCCTTGGCGATTTTGGCCCACCATCTGTAAACATAGATGCATATCTCCCATGTTTCGGTTTTTTAAGGGATCCTGTAATCAAAAACCTACCTTTTGCATCGGTTGGTGCCGTAGGTTAACCACGTTGAAGCGCAAATGTTTCAAACAACCCCAATTGAAGCAACCGTTGTTTCTACAAGTCTACATCATTAAGGGCCCTGAATGAACATCAATAATCAACAACAAAACCAACATCTTCTCAGTGGATTTGGTTGGGGAGACCACCAACAAGAAAACAACCATCTTCTCCTCCATTTTTTCAAGGCCACTCTCGTAAAGCTTCCAGGTCTGTTCGTAGAGCTCCTTTGGAGAAGTTGGGGCGTTGAACTCATCTTCCCTGAAATCTGCAGGGATGA
Source organism: Breviolum minutum Mf 1.05b.01 (assembly GCA_000507305.1). NCBI lineage: Eukaryota > Dinophyceae > Suessiales > Symbiodiniaceae > Breviolum > Breviolum minutum. The sequence goes on along the minus strand of DF242383.1, from coordinate 10,861 downwards.
AAATTCCCAAAAGATGTTGAAAAAATTGGCACCTGTCGGTAAGCCATTTTGGATGAAAAAATACTGCTTGGCTATGAACATTGGGATTTCCACAACAATGCTGAATTACAAAATCTTTGTTTATTAGAAGCTGGCATCGTCCCACTAAACACAGTATAATCAACTAATCAAAGGCCCTTGTTTTTGTGGCTCACATGGCTCACTTCATACTTGGAGGATCAGATCAAGTCTTGAACTGTTCAGTTCTCTCGACCTCCCCCAACTTTTGAATGAAATGTCCCTAAATCCCTGCAATCTTATGTGGTTCAAGTTCAGTTCCTGCTGTATATCCTACTAACAAAGCTAAGGAAAATATTCCCAGTTGTTTTGGAGTTGTGATTATAATCTCAGGTCGCGGAAAAAAAAACAGTGGGTTCCAATTCAAGAAACCTGAGATTTCGAGGTGTTTTGAAGTGAGTTGCAAGATAGTTGGCCACGTTGCCCCTTTACCTACGAGAAAAGGAAAGTCAAAACAAAGCAGCACAACAACAGCAATGACGACGACGACGACGACAACAACAACAACAACAACAACAACAACAACAACAACAACAACAACAACAACAACAACAACAACAACAACAACAACAACAACAACAACAACAACAACAACAACAACAACAACAACTCCACAGTTCTCCTCGCAATGTTTCAGCCGTTCATCACTGATCTGCCGGTCACTGCCATATTCAAAATCTGGTGACTGATTCTCCCAGTCCATCGACACCAGATCGCCCCACTCAGGATGCTCCTGAGTCGAGTGTCTCTCAAGAAAATCAACCCGCTCAAAAAAGAACCCGAAAAGAACTAGAGCCTGATATCTTAACGCCCTCAACCATAGTGGGGAGGGCGACTCTGAATTGAGCATTCCCTTGCACATCATGGAAAACAAATGTTTTTCCTCTCAAAATGAGCAATTCAAACCTCCCAACATATGGGGCAAACTGCGCATGGAGTCCTTCCCTCTTGATTGCTGTTGAAAAAAAGTGTTTGCAACGGAGCAGAACACCCTCACCCGCGTCGTCCCACCCGTCCTTGGCGATGCAAGCAATGGGATGTTCTGGGCAAACGCCGTGGATAAAGTGAGCGCCCAAGTCAATGGGAGTACCTGGGAAAATCAGCAGCAAAATGATTGGCGACCCCAGATTGGCAAAGAAAATCATCAACGGCAAAACCGAGCTGAGTCAGATAGACTTAGAGGCAAAACCATTGAATTGTTTGGGTCACTGGCATGCTATATTGGTTTGGGAAGGGTAAATTATCTCATTAAACTGCTGGACAAATCTTTTAAACATCCCCTGGCTTACCACAAATGGGCAATTTGTTGTAATGTTGTGATACTGTTTAGCTTTTAAGAGCGGGATTCAGCAAAGTTGCATTGAAACAAACTGCATTCCTACGATCCCCCTGTGAAAAATACTTGGGGAGATTCCCTAACAAATTGACATGACAAGCTGGAAATATTCTTCCATTTTCAAGTGGAGATACATCTTCATGGTGGATTCCTGTCACCACCAAAACATCGCCTTCCCTCCGACTGGGTTGCTGCACCATCTTGGAAACGCTCACACCAGAGGCGGCCCCCGGGACGTTGACGAGCCTCCAGAACCTGAGATGATGCGAAACTAGAAATGATGGCAAAGATATGCAGATTATGAACATAAGAAGAATTCTAAAATTGTGACAAACAACAAAATGATGATGATGATGATGATGATGATGATGATGATGATGATGATGATGATGATGATGATGATGATGATGATGATGATGATGATGATGATGATGATGATGATGATGGTGAGTGGTGAGTGGTGTAGTGGTGTAGTGGTGTAGTGGTAGTGGTGATGATGATGATGATGATGATGATGATGATGATGATGATGAGTGAGTGAGTG
>DF242382.1:0-77955 GCA_000507305.1 Breviolum minutum Mf 1.05b.01 | reverse complement strand
GGGCCCTGGAATTACAGTTTTGTCACCCTCAGATGCAAGGCCCCCCACAGTATTCCAGCTCCGTGGCACCCACCAACCTGCCAAAATTTCTCTTCCAGCGAGGGTGTAAGCTGCAGAGATTCAATATGCTTGGCGAAGGCAGCGGCGCATTCGCTGGGAGTTCCACTCCGAACAGTGACTACTAATCCCTGCACAGAAGCAAGATGCTACGGAAACAGGATCCTCTTTACCTTCCAGGATTTCGGCCCCTCCTGGGCTAGACCCTCCTGAAAGTGGAGCTGACACTACTAGACCGCCGGTTGGACCAAATACGTGTTCCCTGCGTCAGAAGTGTCAATACTGTCCCTTACCCTGCTGTCGATGTGATTCTACGCATGTACTACATCGATGTAAACAGCATGTCAATTGGTAGCACTCTGGCTCAAACCTTTTCCGATTAGAGCAGTTGGGCTCTCGTCGTTTTCCGATTAGAGCAGTTGGGCTCTCGTCGTTTGCTATCACTGGTTGATGGCTTCTCCTCTCCCTTTTCAAGAGCTTTGGCATTCCGCCTTGGTGAACTATGGTTTAGAGAGGTCATTTGAGAATACTGAGATTCATGTCTTTCGAGTGATTCTGCAAACGTCCCTCGATAAAACAGCATGTACACGCTCGGTTACCTCAGCAGGCCCTATGAGTGATCCTGTTCAAACTCTAGAGCAAATTACAGTATCGAAGCATGGTGGGACTTGGAGGTCGAAACGCAAAATCACTCATGGAAGCTGACTGCAGTCAATGGTGCCCGTTCGTGGTCTCCCAACAAAGACTTGTTAATCCAGTCTATGTTCTGACCCGTAAGGGGGATCCCCTTTCATCTGCAACGCCCCCATGGCGTGTTTGAAGTAATATGGGGGCATAGATGCTGGGTCACTGCCTGCCCTCCCAAAGTGGATCAACTCCTATCATTGTGTTGGTCTCCTTCAAAATGCGTGTGTGTGTGGGCCAATGCTCGCACAAAGCTGTGCCATGTGGTGCGATGATAACCGTCTCAGGGAGGAGCTTGTGGAGTGCCACATCGGTTCTTTCGTCCAAGTGCACATTGAAACGGTTTTCTGTGATTTGATACGCCTTGACCTTCAAGCAGCTTTGCAACGATCCATGGACACCCTGCACCTACCGGTTAAGAGGCTCCAGGATGATCATGTGATGATGAAGGTCTTCGTCCCGCATGGGGTTACATGCTACTCGGGCACTTCCTACACGTGCATTACGCAATTTCAGAATTGGCAAGCCACACTGATTGAATCAGGCAAGCGAGCTTACCCTGGCAGGAATCGGAGACAATGATCTTTCATAGAGTCAACTCTGCCTTTGCCGAGGTTAGCTCGCTATTTGATCCGATCACCAATCATTTTATCCTTTCTGACTCTGATGAACAGGAATATACACGAACAGTTGTTCGCTGTTTTGACGTCAAGATATGAGTTCTTTGGCGCCTGTCATTGGACCCGAGTGACCAAAGTTTGGGACATTTTCGACCTATGTGGAGGTGACAAGGGGTGGGTAGTTTATCACAACAACCAGCGACTTGGACACCATAAGGTGTCAGTCCATCATGGCGACGTCTTTGCTTGTTATGAGCGCAACAATTGCAACACCCCCTTTCAAGCTGATCGTGTTGGGCATGATGCAGCAATGGAGAGGGTTGCCAATGCCTCAGCACCGGAGCCCAGTGAAGCTGTTGAGCCTCTTGCGTCTGTGCCCTTATCTTCTGACGGTGGCGGCGATGGACAGCCATGTGGATACCGCCGCATTTGAGCAAACAGGGGATCCCCTACTCCTGATCGGTGGAGCCAGTGGTCAACGCAGCCAAGGTGACACTGCTGATGCCTTATATCTAAGTCCTTTTCAGTAAGCCTGTGGGAGGTTGAGCAACAGTTGGGTTGCCCCATGCGTCGTTATCTTTCTGAGATTACAGAGGAAAAGAGGCTGCATGTCAGACGTGGTACCATTGACTTGCTTGAAGGCCACCTGAAGATGCGATTTGTTGCACCAGGGGATTGGATTCGCATCAAGTTTGACCTAAAGCCTTTAGTTCGGCAGGCTTGTGGTGAAGCCTATCTGTGCTCAAGGCAGCAGGCTGGGGAACCCTTGAAGATGGTCTATTTTCGACCCATGTGTGCATTGTGTGACACATCGCTCCTCAGCGTTTTTCACCAACTACAGCTGTACCTGGGTTGGAGATGTGCTTTAGACATTCCGTCACAGCATCTGACAGTACAACTCCCTAGTCGAGTGCCTGTTGGTGAACGGTATTCACTGTTAGACCTGTATTTTGCCTGTGCTACAATGGACATGAATGGGATGTATTCTATGATGACCACAGCGTCTTGCAACTGGTAGTAACCACGACTCCACCATCCCCGTCGTTAACGTGGGAAGGGGAAAAGTGCCTTGCTTTTGATTGACACATTTGCTGGCATTGCATGATGGTAGTTGACTTGTGGTCACCATCTATTTGACCCGGCCCTTGGGCGAGTTTGCTAAGTATCTCCTGATGCACCTGGATTAAAAAGGACTAAAAAGGCGCGGAGAGAATTTGTCTTTTTCGGGTGTTTGTTACTTTGTTCTTGGTTGATTTTGATTCGCTGTCTGTTTATGTAGTCATGAGTGTGTGACCATTGACGTGAGTAATTGTCTTTGTCCTGGATGTGTGACCGATGCATTTTGGCTCGTATCTAGTGCATCGACGGACAGTTGGGTCCGCTCACTTCCTCAGGCAGATAGTTGGATCTGTCTTTCACTAACTTGGTGACATGGGTGATCAGGATATAGGGATTTGACGATGCTGACTGGTCGGAGGACTCAAACATGGGTGAATGTGATCCAGGTGCCCCGCTGACAGTTCAGGCTAGCTCAGATAGGAATCCTGACCATACACATGCGGACTTTGCATATAAGCTCAAAGTGCAGATCCTTCCGAATGCTCAGGAGAACCGTGGGGAATTCGACAATGGGGTGGATTTCCGCATTGGGGATCCCAACGTTCACTTCCGGGCTGCTGCTGCAAAATCATATGAAACTACTGAGGATATTGGCAAACCGGACTGGAGCCTCTTGTTCGGCTTTATTCTTGCCAGAATGAGCCACCTGCGGTTCCTTTCCACAGTGTATGTTCTAGTTGATAATCGTGATCTCACCAACCTGGACAATCCTGACCCCTCACTACAGCATTGGCCTGCAGTAGCAGCCTGGTGGTCCAGTGGTCTTCACTTGGTCCACCACACATGGGCAGGCACCTTCGTCCTGGCAGCTCTCTGCCTGGTCTTTCCTGGTCTCAACATTGTGCTCCTTGGTAGCGACTGTGTACCTGTCACGCTTTTTGAAGTTGAAGATTTGTGGCAAGAAGCACAGCGTTTGCAGCATTGTGGGTTTCCAGGTCCAGTTCCAACCAGCAGTTGGGCTGGGGGCTTGAACTCGGACCAGGTGGATCAGACGGCTTTGCCTAAACCTGAACCGCAAGGCGTGATCCTGGTCACTGAACACAATGCAGAAGTCAATGCGGGATTTGCTGTCCTACGGGGCTCCAATCATGCTCCTCCGCTGCTTGAGGAAGACTGGCAGAGAATACCACTCAACTCAGGCGAATCTCAAGAGCCTGTTATATGCGAGTACAGGAAGAAATTGGTCGCTGCATATTGGAAGTTGGTCTCCACAATGGTTTCAAATGGGAGAGACACCATCAGAGTGCCAGGCTTGGATCCAAACGGGGTTGGCGCTCACGCCTTTCTGTGGACATGCTATGGATACTTCCCTGGATTGGGCCGTTGCCTGGTCACTAGTTGGGGAATGGACGACTCGCACTATCTTCCTGCCCCCTAAAGGAGAATGGCCACGACAGGGACACCCAAAGAATCTCTTACCACCATATGACCAGCCGTGGGCTAGAGCTTGTTTTGAGCAAGGATCTCTTCCCTCGTTCCTTGCCCTTCCTGGGGATGCCTCCTTATTGGTCCTTCCGGGAGATGGCATGTTCCAAGCGCAGCGAATTGTTGATGGCAAATGTCGCCCGGTGATCCTACATGGTTATGGAGGTGCCAAGAAAGAAATGCCTGACAGTCTCGCGGCCTTGGCCAAGTTTGGCTGGGTCCCAATGGCAGCGGCCATGGTTGGCACGGCATCATCCCCGCCGTTATGGACTGGACAAGATTGGCGACCCATACTTGGTACCTCGCTAGACACCAGAATCCTTCCGCCCCATTTGTCCAGCAAGGAAAGCTTACTACTGCTCAGCCAGTGGATTCGCATCCCACGTGATGACCTCCACATCAGGCACGCCACTAACAGCTGGCTGTCTCCTGACAAAGTCAAAGTTGCTCTTGGTCCTGATTGTGATCTCTCACCGCATCCAGTTCGAGAGGTACCTCTGGATATCAGCATACCCTACATTGATATGCTCCTTGGACACCAGAAACCTGCCCGAGGCCAATCTAAACAAACTACCAAACAAGAAGAGTCGAATACACTTCCTGCTCCGGACCGGGTGTTGGTGACACTGCGATTGCAGGTGGACAGTTGTGGTCCATCAGATGTGTCTGCTCTTATTCAGATTCTGCTCGGTGGAACTCCCATCAGGTGCAGAAACCATCATCTTTGGATCCAAGCAGTGCAAGATTATTTTGATGATGTTCCACTCTGCGTTCCCTGTTGCCAACTCCTACGGTTTGTGTGCGAGACAGCTCCTCAGCACGGATGCAAAGTTTACTTGGCCCCACCGGATGGGAGCTATCATGTTGGTGACCTTGAAGCTTTATGTCGAGGCTCTGTTCCCTTTCCTGACAGTGGGGTCCATGTGCACATCAGACCTGCTGATGCAGTGGTAGGGAGCGCCTCAGGTGAGGATCCGCAACTGGTCAACATTGATTGCACAGGGCTGCGGCTGGGTGGCCATGATTTGGGTGGCTTCAAAGATTATGATATTTGCCTACGCACTGACAAGCATAGTCAGTCAATTTATGGCCCTTCAGTGACTCCGCTGGAATCTCCCGGCCGGGATGGGACACATCAGGTGACATTAGTTGCTCTTGGCGGCTCCAAAGCCATGCATGAGTTTTTGGTCCTGCATTACCTAGCCACTGATAGTGCTAGAGAATGGGATGTCTTTCTGGACAGCTGCTTACCTGTGTGCACATGGGTACGTGCTGGCGGTCGACGGGCGCTTGCCCTACATATGTACGACAAATGCCACATTGCCCCATCCCATAGACGGTTTGCCCATCCTTCTTGGATTGCGGGAATGAAGTTGCTGCTTGATTTGTTACGCGGTGCCCGTAAACACCGGTATCTGGGCAGATGCCTGGCTGATCCCCGACCTGCTGAAGTCTATGTGAGAGGATTCTCGGCTGGCTCCTATAGTGGCATTTGTCTACTGCATCTCTTGTGGAACATGCCCCATGTTCAGGTTGGAGGCATTTTGGGAGGCATCTCCTGTCCCCCGGCATTGCTACATGGTATTTTACCTGAGCATGGTGACCGTCTCATGTTAATCCATTTCACCACAGATCGGCTTTGTCAGTGGCATCCCTATGATGAGACTCTGAGCTCCCTTAATTGCAAGTACTGCATCGTGGATAGGAGCACGCAGGAGTTGCGGGAGCTTTTGGCGCATGTGAAAATTCTTACCGCCATTGGATTGATCTCAGTCTGCCACATGGTAGATATCCTTTATACCAGCTCCTCCGTCAATACCAAGATGTTGCCCCTCCCCAAGCTCGAGACATTGCTCCATTAAGGTTGGTCTCCTGGGTGTCTTGTGAAGTGCCGGACCATGTTCAACACGTTTTACACCAGCTAATGGCGCTGTTTGGAGAAGTGGCCCCTGTTTCTTCTGATGAGGTCCTTGCGATTGGGGTCCAGCAACTAGGAGTGACTTCCAGAGAAAAGATTTCCTGCAACATGGTCAGAGACGCGCTGATTCGGGAAGTTACCTTTGGGGGTACCACCTGCCCTACAGAGGAAGTGTGCCGCCTCATGGCTGAATTCTTACAGCGCCTTCCACTCCCTCGACTGGTGCACTTCTTGGATATGATCCTACCGCAAATGGTGCAATCCCCTTGTCAGTCAAGAAGGCGAGGGTTTGCTTCATCTTACCGTATCGCTGAGCGCACTGCGTGGGGTGAGTGGGATGTGGAGTATACCCTCAATGCGACCAAGCTCTTTTGGTCAAGGTGGGGCATTATGCATGTTGCAGCATGTTGCAATTGCCTTGGATCATAAACCACTCTTGCTTTTGGCCACTGCCTTGCTTCCAAACCGTACCACCGATTCGTTTGAAAGGGAGGCTGGACCTCCATATGACAAGCAACGTATTCAAATGGGATTGCGCTCAGGCAATACAGTCCTCATCTGTTTCCGGAGTGGAGTTGGCCACTTCCAAAGTGTACTGATTGCTCTTGCCGCTGATCTGCATACAAACAAGCCGTGGCAAGGACAGCACAAGTTTTGGAAATACGTGTCGCCAATTCGCACCTACTTTGCTTGGTTGCCTGAACGGTTGGCTCGTACCTACTGCAGTGCTGCTCTGGACAAGTGCCCCGATCTCCCTTATGGTGAGGTGCACCATTTACAGGGGAGTGATGCTGATGAAAAGCACTCCATGGTGTTCCAGAACATTTACCATATTGGAGATACCAAGAGTGCCCAGGAGCTAGAGGTCTTCCTCCGCATGTCCCGTGAAAGGCTGAGGTTGTGCTGTGGACTCCAGTGCACTGACAGGTTGCATCCCAATGGGCCGCGTCAGTGCCAGAAACTCTTTCATGCAGCTCTCAAACTTTTATGGTTCGCCATTGGAATCGAGACTGTTCGTTGTGAAAACGCGGCGCAGGTTGCTTTACATGCTGCCATCCGGCCACTTCTCCGCCTTGAAGACGGACATGTCCTTGCTACGTTGAGTGCTATTGTATTAGCCTTGTGTGAAGGGCGTACTGGCTTGGCAATCAGTGGTGTCTTTGGAGCTGGCAAAACCCGATCTGCTGCTGTCTTGTTGGCTGGATGATTGGTCTTTGACCCGAGCCTTAAGCTGATGGTTCTCACTAAAGAAAATATCGCAGCCCATGCTGTTGCTGAACACCTAGTGTCCTTGCAGATGCCTGATTTCCTCCAAGAAAAGATGGGGCGCCTGGTTGGGTACTATGAACAGAACCGCAAAGGCTCATACACCCCGTTGGACATCCTTCCTTCTAACCGGAACCAGGACATCCGACAAAAGTCACTCCTTATTGGATGCGGCGGTGGGTTTCAACAAGAATGCAGTCAGCAATTTAGCCCGGTGGCTGACTGGATGGGTAGCATTGATCTGTTCCTGGAGGATGAGGGACAACAATACGGCAATATGGAAGAGGCTGCCATGGTAGCAAGAACCCCAGCTACATGCTTAGAGGTGTGGTCTGGTGACCACAGGCAAACTCCAGGCGAGCCACAAAACCAAAGCATTTAGGAAGAAACTCACCAAACGCCCGTTGGCTCTTCGTTGCCAAACTCAGTATATCCAAGCTCATGATTTTGGGAACATAGTAATGCGCTACCTGGATTGCCCCAAGGAGTCATTTGCGTGGAAGCTTCGGCAACTCCTGACAGATGGCTCCGCTGCCATAGATCCTGCAGTTGGGCAGTTCTGGCATGAGCTCATCGGGGACTCTCCTCCACGTCTATCTACAGAAATTCAGCGTGCTGCCTTTGTTATCTTGTGGATGGGTCTACGGGGCGAAAGAGAAGGCCTTCCTAGCATGCTTGCCACATCCTTTGCTGAAGCAGCCCGAGTGTCGGGTCGCCAAAAATGGGGACTGGTGCTCTCCAGCAGTGCGAGGGTCTCTCAGGTTACATATCAAACGGTAGTTGGAGTAAGATACCCAGAATTGGTCACCTTCAATGGAACTCAGTGGAAGTTTGGCAAGTACGTCACACAGGAAAGACCGCTACGAGGTGGTTTCCTCCCTATTTTTTGGGATGTTCCACGTGCTAACATACATGCTGTTGAAGACATTGGAGCGGTGGTAGACTGGTTAACGGAACGTTGTGAGTTTCAGGCTGACGCCAAGTCCAACCTGGCGGTATACTGCAGAACCGCAATGATATGACCAACCTATTCCGTGCCAGCAATTGGGTATCCTCTTCCCATGACTCCATTGTTTCCAGGGGGGTCACCACTTGTGCTGGAATGACGGCCCATACGGTCCTTCTTGCCCAAACCAAAGTGGGATTCCTAACAGGAGGTCGCAAGAAGTCATTCCTCCTGCTATCTGAAGATGAACAAATGGTGCAGCTGGAGGAAGCCTATGCTAGGGCAACTGTTGCCATCACCAGAGCGAGATCACTCTGTCTCATCATGGGTCCCCTTGACATGAAAAGCCTTTTGGGGGCAGCTACAGTCATGGGTACACTCATGTACGGTGCTGGGCATGTCTGGGCTGGCCAAGCCCATTTCTATCTTCATGATGGTGAACTCTCCCGTTCACCGTCAGATGAGACATTCATTCATATGCTCCAACAGAACTGTTGCCTGTCTGGTCCGCACTTCCGTCCCCCGGCAATTGTGGAGGCATTGCAAGATTATGTCACGCACTATTACAAGGTACGTCGTTTACATCTCATTGTTGTTGACCTGTGGCGGCCTTGGAAGTACAATACTGCCCGAGCTAGAGAGATCACTGACCAACTTTGGCGTATTTCTCATGGTGACGACACACATCGGGTGAGCCCATTCAGGCCAGATGGCCCAGAGCCACCGCTTCGTTGCCGTCGATTTGCATATGGATATGCTCTGGATGGCTCTGAATGTTCGAGTTACCTGGTGTGGCCTCAAAGGGATGGGCAATCCTATACTCTTTTGGATACCTCCACAACCGACACGCTTCCTCTGAATCATGATTTCTTTCGCCCATTGGGTATGGAACATTTCTATGATTCCTTTGCACTGGTGTCTCAAATTAGTGTCCGCAGGGAAGCTTTGCACTTGTTTGGCTTGAGAGAAGATGAACTCCTGCCTGACCTGCATATCACCAGAGATGGGGTGCTGCGTATTGCTTGGTGCCCATCAAGAACATCGTGTCAACCATGTGGCACGGGCAACGGACCGGACTAAAGTCTTGGGGGATGTTATCCAGCTGGCAGCTCATGAAGTGGATCCTGCGCCTGAACAGGCTGTGTCGGAAGGTGATGCCAGTGACTCTGAAGGGAGTGAAAGTGCGAGTGACTCGGATGAGAATGACCCTCCTTCTTCACTAGTGGCTGATGCAGAACAGTATGAGCTCATGCAAATCGCTTATGCTGCAGTGGGCAAAGNAAGGGAGTGAAAGTGCGAGTGACTCGGATGAGAATGACCCTCCTTCTTCACTAGTGGCTGATGCAGAACAGTATGAGCTCATGCAAATCGCTTATGCTGCAGTGGGCAAAGACTTTACTGGCCAAGAGGATCTCATTGGGTCGGAGTACAGCAAGCTCCAGAAATTGGAGATGGTTCGAGAGAGATGGCCTCTGGCAAGGTTATCCTTCTCGCTACAAACATGTGTGGACCACCTTGACCGGGTTCTGGCAAAATGCTGCTGGGAAGTTCAGGCCACACGTACTACCCCCTCAGAATCACTTCTTTCCCTTCACCAAGTGTCTGACCATGAAGCTGGCTGTACATTTGGCCAAAGAGGTTGCCGCCATTCTCAGGGCGGTTCTGACACATGAGACCAAGAAGCTGTACAATGACAGCACGGTGCATTTGCTTTGCTCCAATTATTGGATACCAGCCGATTTACCAGGAATTACTGCACTCATCGTCCCGTTACAATGCTACCAGGGAAGGAGAAAGGAAACGACCCAGCAGTGGCTTGGCACGGGTTGCAGCGTATCCTAAACCACCCAAACAGCATAAGCCATCGGCTTCTGGCACTAGCTTCAGTGACTGGATTGGAGGTACTTGTTATGCTGATACCTTACAGGTCTGGTTCCCGGCCCACTGGGCCCCAGTGGTGTTACAACAGTTGCAACAGAAGGAGGATAACTATCGTGCAGAAAACCCGTCTTGGATGGACCAGGAGGTGGCTCCTGCGGACATTCGCAAGCAATGGCAAGAGGCACGGGCAAACCGATGTATGCAGTTCAAGGTTGGCAATTATCGAGATGGTTCCTGGGAGAGCAACATTCGTATGCTAACTGGCACCATTAAAGTTGATTGGATACAGTTGCCAGTTGAGCTGTACCTCGCTGCACTTCCTACGTTGCAACAAGGTGTCATTGCTGGGGTATTCAGGCAGAAAGGTGCCGCCCCCTGGGGAATTACTAGAGCGGAGAAGTTGCAACTCTCAGTTCTCCTCACCAATGATCTGTCTTTGGAGGATTGGTATGCAGGGGTTTATGGCCTACCAACCGTTTGGCCTGAGGCTTCTATGTTGGGTGCTGACAATCTACGCAAAGTTGCTGGCTATGATTTTCATCTCCTGAGGAAGAAGTATGATGTCAGAAGCATGTGGGGGGATCTTGACCCACAATGGCGGCTCTTACAGAGTCAGCTCGAGACTAGGGGACCTGGCTGGTACTCACCTGCTGAGCTCAAGCAACGACTCTTCACAAATAAGTCCAAGCGGCCGGGTGATGACACGAAAGAGGCTTTGCGTACTGACGGAAATACTACAGCATGGCAGGCTTGGTATACTGCTCGGAACCTTATTTGGCAGTCATGCCAACCAGCCCCACCATTGGTGTTTCCAGGCGAAAAGGAGATTTTTCGTGCCATGTATGCCCAAGTCGGAGAGGAAGAACAAGTCATTTCCCCTCCATATACTCGCACTCCGCTGGATGCATCTATGAGGGGACGGAAGAAAAGAAAGCAGGGTGAGGACAATGCCCTGGTTGGGTAGTCAACGCAGCATGGGCTCCATGCTGCGTGCGATACGTCGGGGTCGTGCTTCCAACTAGTGGTGGCACCATCATTAGTCACCCCTTCTTATGACCTACTGTACTTGAAGAGGGCTGCTTTGCTCTGTCTGACTTCATTCACTCCTGGAAGTGGGAGTGCCTGGATAGATTCTGTTCAAGCACTTCTGCTTTATCTGGATGATGTATGCGTGGGCTCACCAGACTGGCACGCAAGGCCTTTCAATTTTCATTGATACTGGCCGTGATTTCAAGGTATCTTACTGTTGCTTGGGTGACTCCTTTTATGCACGTCCTGGCAACTGTGGGCCACAAGGCATCGAATTATTGGAAGTATGGCATTCTACGAGCTGCTGAAGAGGTTGTGAGAGCCGGGGTTTTGAGCTATGCACCAGGTAGTGAGAGCGTACACATGTTTCACCTGTCTCACTTTCATAGATTGGTCAGCTTTTGTCGGTTTGTGTTTGGTTGTTGGGGCGGTTTTGTTTGCTTTGCTGTTGCTTTCTTTTTGTCCACTGACCAATCTGTGCGATCGAGTTATCAACCGATGACCAGTTTAGCATATCTTCATGACTGCCACAGTTGTTATGACGACCGCAGCATAGTCCAAAAAAAAACCTCATGATCCATAGGAATTGTCGTAGTGACTGGAAATCGTTGTCAGATCCGCAGCTTCTGTTTTGAATGAGATGGAAGCAGGTACTCGAGCTTGGGCTGCCACAGTCGGTGGCTTCCCACGCACACACATGGTCATCTGATTGATCTGATTGACAGACCCACTTGGATCTTCACCCTCTGGTTGAGGATGCTCCTCATCACCACCATCCAGATCACCCTCATCTTCATAGTCTTCATCTTGCTCCTCATCTTCTTCTTCACCTTCAACATTTCGAAACTTGTTTCCTCTTGCTCTTCATTTGGTCTTTCTTCCACCTTTTCCCCTACCTTTGCCTCTTCCACCAGGCTTGGTAGGCTGACCTTTGGCTTTTGGTTTAGCCGCTGGCTTTTTCTCAGGAGATGTAGTAGTCCTGGACACCGAACTTTAGCTGTTGTACAGTCACAGCATTTCGATGCACCTGGAGATACTCTGGGACTTTGAGGTGGGTGTAGTTTCACGTTTCACCACGTTTCACCTGCGAGATTGGAATTGCTCGAGGGTTTTCCTCGCACTTCTTATCTGGCGTAAGTTGGGTTTTCTTTATGAAAACCTTTTTTAATGGCCACCAACTTCTATAATTTGTTCAAACCTTGCCTTTTCTGGTATCCGATGATCACTTCTGGCTCCGGCATAGGTGCTTCCTTCGGGTTTCACCAAAGCCCTCTTCCTTTGGTTGCATCTTCCCACTCTGGCATAGGTGCTTCCTTCGGGTTTCACCAAAGCCCTCTTCTTTCGGTTGCATCTTCCCACTATGGCATTGGTGCTTTCCTTTGGATCTCATCGGAGCCCTCTTCTGTGTATCTACGTGAAACCCTTCGAAGTTGCAAGTTTTGTTTGAACTTTGTGAGTACTTAAGTACTTGTGGCCAATTGCACGCTTTTGCATAAATTACTGATGTTAAACATCTCTTTTGGTCGTTGCAGACATAGCGTCTCTAACACCTCTGTTCAGCTGACTGAAGGGCGTTCCACCCGGGATCAACCCAAGCAGCTTCCAGCAAAAAAAACTGGAGATACTCTTGGACTTTACTTGGTAGATTTCGAAGATACAGCAAAAACTGGTCTCCTTCACTGATCCTCACATCACCCAATTGGTGAACAATCACCGAGGCATCAAGCATAGCATGAAAGGATTCAATCTCTGACTCAACTTCCCGGATGATGTCCAAAAGATGTTCTGTTCTCTTCTCTTCACACGGAACTTCAAGCACATCTCTCGGTAACTCAAAGCTTCCGTTCTGGACATCAAAGAGAACTCCTTTCGAATCAGACGAAGAAGTTCGAATCCATTGGATTCTGTGATTCCGGTTGCAGAAATCCGAGATCTGATAAGGTTTTCTATTTTGCTGTAACCCATGAACTGTTGTTGCAGGATGTGGAATAGACGTTTACTCCGCATCAATTGTTCAGGTGATCTACAAGGCTGGATTGGATAATCTGCATGGATAGTTTCCCAAAGCTCTGGTCCATAAGCATCATGGATAAGACTCAACCAACCACTGAACTTCTCCAACCAATCCTTGAAGCCTGAGAGTTCTTTTCCTCTCGAAGTCCAAGATTTCCATCCTGGCACTGGCATAGCTGGAATCCATTTCTCGTCCATCTTCATTTCCTTCTGATAGCCTCCAGTCTGACCCCCTTGCTGCCCTGCAGCTTGTGGTTGATTTGGGTCTTGCCCAGCTTGTTGCTGCGGTTCTTGCGGCAACTGCTGTTGAGTACTCCTTTGGTTCATTTCCCTAGCCATCTGCATCATCAGCATACTCATTGCCGACTGTGATTCAAGGATCTGAACATAAGGATCCCTCACTCCTGCACTCCCTGCAGGTTGCGGTGGTGCTGGGGCTGGTATAGGTCTTTGACCTGGATTCTCACAAGGAATACTTCCAGAAGCAATTCCGAAAACTGGATCATTCAAAGGTACCCCATAAGATCCTGCCATCCTTGGTGGATCCCTCAAAGGAAGTCCTGGCGGTGTCAAAGTACTTCCAACATCAGACATACCTCTTGGAAAGCTCAATAATCCCGCAGGTGCTGCACTTGCAGACTGAACTGGGGTAGAAGGCCCAAAAGAAACTGGAGATGATGTTGGATGAGACTGAACTGATGGAGTTCTTTGAGATACTACACTTCGAAAACCTTCTGAAGTAGTACGATCACTTGGGGTTCCAATGTGATGTATTTCATGCGATGGATATACTTCGGAAGAAGGTATCCCAGCATCAAAAGCTCTTTGCATCTCTTCATTCACTCTCCGATTCAGAAATTCAGAAGCCCCCATATACTCAGCTTCATATCGTTCTACTGGACCAAGTGATGATAGAGTGGCTGCAAAAGGATTGAAAAATGGAAGACGATTTCCTGAATCTGAAAATAAGCTTGGTCTTTCTTCACCAGCACAGGCACTTGCCTGTCCCCCTGAAGAGGCTCCTCCAGAACCACTTCCTAACACGTTCACCTGAAAACTCGGTCTTCTAGATGATGACTCTCCAGACAAAACAGCCTTTCCTGGACTAGTTCCCCTCACTCTCTGAGTTGAACGACGACCGGATAGATTCTCTCCATCCCCACGGATGCCCGTTCCTCGTAGCTGTCCCGTAAGAAATATGATATACCTGGCATGTAGTATGAAGGATGAAGTTAGGACTGATGACGATTAGTATGCCTGGAACCATTGGCAAACCGTGAAGGTCCGACTATGGCGGCTACATCAACCAGCTTCTCCCTTGGAGTTTCAGGACGAGCAACTCATCTCGTTGCAATTTATTGGTAGTGAGCAGGATGTCTCCACGTGCCGAAAGAAAAAGAGGAAGCAAGTCGATGACACTGCTGCTAGCCCTTAGTTGCCAACTATGCATTGGACTTTGTATTACATGCTAAAGACGAAGTGAGAGCCGGGGATGTGTAGATAGCCGTGAGAGCCTGAGCTTGTTTCATCTTTTCACCATGATTGGTCAGGCACTGATTTGGTTGTTTTTTTTGGGGGGAGGGGTTTTTGTTTGGTTTTGTGTTGTTTTTGTTTCGCTGTCCCTGACCCGTCTTTTGACAACCGTTGTCTAACCACGACAATTGTCTTTACAGGTCACTGACTGCCACTATCGTAATGATGAGCGCAACATGGTTTAAAAAAAATCCCACACATATCATCTTTGGTTTGAAGGTTGATTTTTTTGGTTGGGAAAACATTGAAACCCACATGCTTCGGTCAACTCAATGTTGGAATACAACAATGGGGAAAAGCTTGACCAGCAGTGATCTTCACAGTTTGTACTTGAAAAAAAACAACGCAATTTTATTCAATGAAGCATTAAAGAGAAACACCTTCCTGTGTCGTAGCTTGTGTAGATACTAGGTGGATGTCACCATGAACGGTTAGCAACGATGTGGCCATTTTGGGTCAAGCCTGTGCCCAAAAAGCCTCTTTTCTCCAACACAACGGGGGGAGGGGAAGTGGATGGGGGAGAGGGTGGTAGGGAGGCCTGCCTGGGCTTTTTCCTCTACTACCCGCCCCTCGTCCAATCACCATCCTTCCAGTTCAGAGAGGAGTGCTTGGGGAAGTAAGGCAGCATCTCCTAGGGAAGTCTCATCCGAAGTGATGAAGTCCCGAGGTAGTGAAAAAGAAAGAGATAGAGGAAGAGAGACATCGCGTTCCCGGAAGAGGAGGAGGAGATAGGTCTCCTAGCCCTCGAGCCAACCGGAGAGAACGTGAAACTCCTATCCTCAGGGATGGCAGCCGTGGGAGCTTGGGCAGCTCGCTATGAAATAGCCAATCTCCTGACGGCAAGGTGCAATCCGAATGATTTGGTGAGAGCAATTCACAAAGGTGAAGAAGGAGATGATGAAATCCTTTACCGGGGATATCTCCTCTCACCTTCGCCAAGTCGATCGCGAGGCACCAGATCAGATAGGGGAAGGGCTCGGGATGAAAATCCTCCATCAGGAACCGAAACGGCCAAGGGGCTGCTCAACGAGTCCGATGAGGACGACAAGAGTCAACCACCGGGTGAAGTTCAGTTGAAGGTTCCTGAGGCACAGCAGCCCGACAATCCGGCAGCCCCTCCTTGGGGCAGGGTAGATGTCGAGAAAAGAAAAGGGTTCCTGAGCCAACCAAAGGTTGAAGCCGGGGATCCAGGCCTGAAGTTTGCCAAGCCGGCGATGCCTCCAAAGAAGGACCGTCGAGTCGACCCTAAGGATGTACCAGTTTGGTGCTCCCCCAGAAGATCTGGGAGATCAGGACAATGAAGGGTTCGCCAAGAAGGCAAAACCCCCGAGATCCAAAAGTGAAGTGAGAGAACCAGGTAGGTTGACGGTGAGATCATTGGAAGCCGCAAAGCCGAAGACGGTGAAAGAGCGAGAGTCCAAAGACCTGCAAACCTATCATGAGAAAAGCCTCAAGATCTTTGGATCCCTCAGGCTCATGGGGGTTGATATGGATCTTTTGGAACTCGTTCTGACACCGGAAGGCAATGTCAACGAAGACAGGTTCTCACTACACACTGCGCCAAATCGGGCGTCCACAGGACTCAGATACGCCCGCCTCATGGAGAATCTCTTGAGATGGGGCCACGAGGACGAGAGGCCGGTGAAAGAGGGGTCCACGCCTTTTGACAGGCTCAGTACGCTGGAGTTTGTAGAACACCTCATGCAAAATGGGTGTGGAGCAAATACCCCAAAGGCCGTCCTGCTGGCCCTTGACTACTATGGGAAGGCGTTTGGTTTCGAGTCCCAAAAAGGGCATTTTGGCCGGGCCAAGAGGTTGTCGATGAAATGCGCCGAGAATCCCATTCAAGGAAGGGTTGGTGCTCCACTCTTTGGCAATGAGTTCATCAATGCCCTGGAGTGCATTGTGATGGACCCCTTTCTCCACTCACCCCAACGTGTGGCTGCAGGGAAACTCCGTCTTTGCATTCAGTCATCGACGAGATATGATGATATCCTCAACACACCACTGGGGCAGTGCGAGTGGGTGAGAAAGAAAGGAGAACTTTCCATCAGCGGCCTTCGGTCCAAGGCATTGAGGGGCAAGAACAAGGCCAGGGCGTGGATAGCATCCACATTGGGAATAACCCCACAAGGTGACAAGTGGCTTCCAACGCTGATGGATCTTCTGTTGAAGTCCCACAAGGAGGGATGGAAAACGGATGACCATCTAGGGAAGTTGGCCTCTCGAGATGGAAAGTTTTTCCATGACAGCCCTGCAAGAATGGATGCGGACGTGAATGTTTTGAAGAACGTTCTGCTCGAGAACCGCAGCCAACCGGGGTATAGTGAGGTGTTGGAAGACGAAGTGGTGAAAATGCGATGGCACGGAGCAAAGGCCACGCTGACCGCCGTCATGCAACACATCAACCTGCCTCCGAGGGTTGTTAGGTTCGCAGGGGACTGGAGCGCCTCAGGGGAGTCCATGGCCGACCTCTACTTGAGGGAGGCGCAACTCCTGACGTTGGATGCACAACAGAAGGCGATCCATTTCCTGAGAATGGGTGGAGGCGTTGTAGGACTGGTGGGAGAACCGGTCTACAAGATGCCGAAAGATGACGAAGGACATTCCGTTTCTTTTGAGAAAGTAGTTGAAGCCATGGCGAACGTGGAGACGCCCGAGGTTGCAGTCCACGAGGTCCCTCAGGAGTTCTACGACAAGTGTTTTGAGAATGGCCTCCCTGACATGGATATGGTCGAGGCCGAGTCGCAGCTGTCAGTGGATCCAAAGGAGATTCATCATCTCCTGGAAGACGTGGACGTGAACGTGGTCGAGGAGGATGTGGTTCCTGAACCTCCGCAACGGTTTCAAGCTGTGATGGATGAGAAAAAAGATGTAGAAGGGAAGGCGGTGTTGCCTCCCCCTGTGGAGGCCACGTTCGAGCCGGAAGAGGAGTCTGAAGGTGATGAAGCTATGGTGGCATCCTTTGTGATGGTTGCCAAACCCACGGCTTCTTCAAAACTTCATCTACGTTTGGCGCAAAGCAAACTGGAGGCTTTGGGGTCAGCTAGACCTGTCCCCAGGTGTGGAGCCCGTGGCCTTTTCGAGGAGATCCGTGCAGATGAACAACTGAGTGCCGGGCTTTGCATGAGATGCTTTGGGAAAGTAGGATGTGATCACCTATGCTCCTGGAGTGTGGCAGACGACCATGGGACCGGGAAGCTTAGGTGTAGCAGGCGCTGTAGTATAGAAGGATCTGACCACGTGCAGCACCTCTGCGCATTCCATAGCTGAGCAGTAAAAACCGAAGGCGGCCTTCCAAAGTGAACCCAACTTCGAGTGAGCAGTGGTGGGGTTGTAATATAAACCCCTCCCCTCCCCTGGGATTGAGCTGTCTTCCTTTGAGGAAGATCGTTGGGGATAACTGTGTTCGAGCAGCCGTTTTCCAAGCTCAATTCGGGAGCGGCCGGGTAGCTTTGAAGAGATAGTGGGAAGGCGATGTCTACACAGGCAACGTTGCCCTCAGCCTTCACAAAAGCAGCCATTCGATTCAATGTCTCCGAGTCGGACTTTTTAGTCCTGGGGACACAAGGGATCGCGAATTTCGAGGCCCTGGCATACAGGGTGCCGAAACAGGAAGATCTTGAGGACATCCTCCGGCACACCTTGCTGCCAAATGCAGCATATAAAGGTGATGATGGAGTTGTACAAGTCTTCGACCGAGATCCTGGCATTCCATGGTCAGAGTACAAAGTCTCTGAGGATTCCGGAGCTTTGAGAAAATTGTGGGCCATGGCTAAAGAGGTTTGCAAAGCCGAGATCGAGAGCCTCACTACTGGAGACTCTGAAGCTCCAAGGGCTAAGGTGGGGGTGGCAAACTCTGGCCATGGAAACCTCGGCAGTTGACAATGGTATGCCGAGTCCGGCATCAGACGCCGAACGTCCTTCGTTATACACCTTAGGAAAGGTGACGAAGAGTCTTGTTCCACCGGGTGCGACGTATGAACACCTGAGTTGGGAGCACTTCCTGAGCATGGAAGAGGAAGGAGTCCTGACCCGCCAAAACAAAATGCCGAAAAGCAGACCTGAGGTGGTGGTTGCGAATGCTAAGTTGGCTGTGAAAGACAAAGTCGATGACGCAACACCTCCAGGAAATGCTGTCACAGGGGTCGATTCCATGAGGAGGACTCTTGAGCTGAGGGCTCGAGCCTTTGCCATGGTAGACGCAGCCCCCTACAACATATACAGGAGCCTGCGCGATAGGTACCTGTCAAAGTTGGAGGGGTCAGTGCCGGATGGCATGCGGCCGCCAACAATCAACGAACTGAGGAGGTTTGACAGGTCCCTCCATGAGGAGATCCTTCGATGGCTCAGTAGAAATGTTGGCCAGCTGAGCGGTGCCATACAGTACTACCTGGACCACGACGAGCAGTCGTTGTGGAGGTTGTTGGATCCCGTGGTTTCCTCCCTTCCAGATCAAGGAGTGGAAGCCCAGAGGGGAACCAAAAGGCCAAAAGAAACTGAAGTTGAGGAGGAGAAGAAAGGGGGTAAACCCCGCGATTCCAGTCCCCTTCCAAAGGGAGGAAAGCTGAAGAAGTGCCTTGTGTGTGGTAAAAAACACACACCGCTATGCAAGCTTCCGGAGGGCTTCCGTGCCAAACAAAGGGAGGCCGAGAAAAAGAAGAAAGCGGAAGCTGCGGCAAAGGCCAAAAGCAGCAAATAGGGATATGACCCTCCATGGACTTGGCGCGGTGAGTCCAAAAAGGAGGGTGCTGGCAGCTGTCACCGTGTTGAAAGTGCTGGTTCTGGGGATTGGAAGGTTGGTGAGTCTTGTGTTTGTTTTCGTGTTTTGGAACCTTGGGATTTGCTTCGGGGGAAGGATGTTTTTCGTGATTGTGAATTGTTGAATGTTGATCTGTCCGTAGCCTTTTTACATCACTGGGCACCAAACTGTGCCACCTATAGCAGGGCGAGGGAGATCCCTATTAAAGGAATCCCTAACCCACCACGTCCCATCCGGTCGGAAATCCATCCAGAGGGCATCCCGGATGAGATCCAAAAGATGAGTAAAAAGCAGAGGGTAAGGCTTGAACAAGACACAGACATGGCAAATCTTGCAGCTGAGAAATGCTGTGAAGCCGCTATGTCGGGAAAAGCCTTTACCCTTGAGCATCCCGCTAGATCACTGGCGAGGCATCTTCCTAGTTGGAAAAAACTTCAATCTCTCCCAGGGGTCCTTTGCGTAGACTACACGACGTGTATGTTCGAAGGATCTAGGAGAAAGAAGAAGCAAGTCCTTATCACTAATAGACCTGAATTCCAAAAGGAGATCCACCGGGTCTGCCAAGGGAATAAAAGATGTGATAGGACAGGCTTGAACCACCTCCGCTGGAAACCCGCTACTGCCGGGTCCAAGGTGATTCAATTCACCACAGGAGAGGAAAGAGAATATCCTTTGGGATTCTGCAAGAGCTATGCTTTAGCAGCCAGCAAGATCCTCAAACAAGGACAAAGCTTCGTGGAAGTCTTTTCAGGACCAAATGCTCCACTTAGCCTTGAAGTTGCATCAAACTTTGGGGAGCCGCTGCGAGGATCCAAGCTAAGTTCGAGTGGGAGGGGGATTAAGAATGAACTTTCTAGTATCTCCGAGTTGATCTCCAAGGAGATCCGGGGTTTAGGGGAAGAAGCATCCTCAGCCTCCAACAACTCAAGTAAAGCTAAGGGTATACCCGATGGTCTGCAGAATCAAATGTTGCATTTGGAGAGGGCAGTATGCCTCACGCATCCCTTTGAAGGACTCGAAGCCCTGAAGCACGATCATCAGGAGGCGATAGAGTTCGGAAGGAGATCGCCCATCGAATGTAACAAGACCAGGCTGAGAAGCTTGGCCCAACTCAGACTCCTGTCTAAAGATCATTTGATCCAAAAAAGACAAGAAGAGTTGGAGAGTATTGCATCAAAGAATGCCAAACAACTTAAGTTGAGACCACGAGTTGCACTCATGGAACACCTTTCAAGACTCTTGAGGATTGAAGATACAGGTGTTCCGATATTGTGTATACGTGGTATGACGATTGTAGGACCTGCTCTAGAATCTCCCTTCTTTGAAGACTTTCCAATCCCACCATCTATCACAATCAAGGAATTGGTCTCAACAGCGAGAGGACGCCGTGGATTGATGGTGAGAAGGATAGAGAGGATGGGAAGGGATTCAGATCCTGAGCTGTCCAAGTCTATCTATGCAAAGACCTTGAAGGAGGTCAAGGCAGGGACCATGTCGGGTCCCTTCTCAGAAGAAGAGTTAGACCTGAACATTGGGAAGTTTTGGAACCTCGTCCCGTCGTTTGGCCTGCATCAAGGCTACGATGAGCAAGGTGGGCCAAAATACCGCAGGATCGATGATCACTCGGCTTCTCTTAACAACCAAGCAGCAGGTAGACTGCAGAAAATCCCCATGTCCATGGCAGACTACGTCATGAGTATGGTCAAAGGTTTGAGGGAGGTCACAAGTGAACCGATCCACCTGTGCACAGAAGATATGAAAGGCGCCTACAGGCAGATCCCTTTGGCAGACTCAAACATGCAATTGTCTGTCACTGGAGTCTACTGTCCCCAGGAACAGTCTGCACATTTCTTTCTGATGCATGGTCAACCCTTTGGAGCGGGGCATAGTGTCCCTAACTTCTACAGGGTGGCGGAGTTCATCAACAGGATCATTATCCGTCACTACAAGGTTTTGATGGACCACTTCTTCGACGACTTTTATATGGTCAGCAAATCATCAGAGAGCACAACAAGTGCATTCTGTTTGCGAGAGACCTTCAAACTTCTTGGGTTTGTTTTGGATCCGGAAAAGAGTCAGGTGCCATGCGAAGTAGCCCATATCTTGGGAGTGGTGTTCAACACACAGTCGCTTAGAACTCAGTCTCTTCTCCTGGTAGAGCCAAAACCAACCAGGAGAAAAAATCTGGTGCATATTATCAACATGGTGTTGGAATCCAACACCCTATCTCCCACCACAGCAGCAAGTCTTATCGGTAAATTTGGCTTCCTCTGCTCTACTCTGTATGGGAAAATCGGAAGGTGCTGTACCAATGCAGTTCGTGCACGTCAGTACTCCACCTCTTCTGATGTCTCATTGGATTCTTCCCTTTCTATTAGTTTGAAACTAATGAGGGAGTTCGCAGCCATGGCCAAGCCTAGAAGTCTCACGCTAGGTGGTCGAGAGCCTCCATTTATTTTATATACAGATGCGTCTGATGTCCCAGAGAGGCATGAAGCACGCTGGGTAGTGGGAGCCGTTCTTATCAACCCCCACAGGGAAACCCCGCTCTATACCTTCTGGAAAGTTCCAGAAGAGATGATCTCCAAATGGCTCCCAAAGCAAACATATATGGGCCAGCTTGAATTGTTAGCAGCCCCGGTTGCACTGGCCACTTGGCACGATCAGCTCAAAGGCAAACGTCTTATCCACTTTGTAGATAACGACAGTGCCTCTGCATGCCTAGTGAGAGGTTATTCCCCACTAGTAGACTCTTGCGCCCTGGTGGGCGAGTATTGGTTAACGGCATGTTATTACTCTATCGATCCTTACATTGAAAGGGTTGAGTCAAAAAGTAACATTGCCGATGGACCGTCAAGACTGGACATTAGTATCTTGCAAGAGCTCAATGCAGTCTTCACAGCTCCAGATACTTCCATTCTTGACACCAACTTGGATGTGAATCACTGGTTTTTCATATCCGACAAACAAAGGGGAAAGGAATGCCCAACCAGCAATGGGACCGGCACCCCTTCCCTTTGAAAGGTGAGTAAGAGAGAATCCTACGTCTTAGAGGGAAGTCGCTCACCCCTTGAGATGAGAAGGAATTTTCTTTGGGAGGGCACAACTCGCCCACCGAAAGAAAAAAGGGCGCAGCGTGACCTTTTATGTGTAGTTGCTTTAGTTGAAGTGATATCCACCTTCCTGTGTCGTAGCTTGTGTAGATACTAGGTGGATGTCACCATGAACGGTTAGCAACGATGTGGCCATTTTGGGTCAAGCCTGTGCCCAAAAAGCCTCTTTTCTCCCACCCTCCCACCTCGAAAAGAGGGGGACCGGCACCCCTTCCCTTTGAAAGGTGAGTAAGAGAGAATCCTACGTCTTAGAGGGAAGTCGCTCACCCCTTGAGATGAGAAGGAATTTTCTTTGGGAGGGCACAACTCGCCCACCGAAAGAAAAAAGGGCGCAGCGTGACCTTTTATGTGTAGTTGCTTTAGTTGAAGTGATATCCAATAGGAAATAGCGGCTTAAGAACACATGGTTGAGCGAATTGTGGTTGAAGGTGAAGGTTGGCAAGTCACTGACAATGGATGCAATTTGTGTCTTCACAAGTTCAACATGCGTTTTCTTTTCAATTTTCATTAGCCTACCCGCGGCCAAACTGTATCAGTTGTATGTCAAACCCGCCAGCACTGATCTCTTGAATATATTTTTTTTCGAGCGGTCCTAAATAGAAGAGCTTAACACGTTTGTTTTTTGCGCATCATTACACCCTTTTTTTAATTCTTCTTAGCACCCATCAAGGCACGTGTAGCGGGAAACGTTAGAATCTCCAACTTACCCTGAAGTGTCCCAGAGAAAAAGGGTAAAACTCCGTCAACTTGTTTGCAAAATTTTTGGAGTTGTTTCAATTTTGTCCGTAGGACATGGTTTTCCACGAACAAGTGTTTTTTAAATCAAACTGAAAGAGGTGGTTTTTCACCAAAATCCAAAACGCGGGAATGAGGTGATGCAGTTGGAAAAACTACCAGTGACAAAAGCTTAACAACCAGTTTGGAAATGTGGAAATGATCAATGTATAATATATATTATTTCTGTATTTTGGATTGATTTTGGATGCTATACTTTCCTCGATCTCTGACTTCGGTTGGCTGCAATGTGGATTGACAAACTTGCACTTGCATTGCATCATATTTTACCAGTCTGCTGCGCAGATCAAGCTGATGATGTTTTTTGTAAGCACAATCATTCATGGAGAACGTAAACACTCGAATGTAATAAGTTGTTGAATTTGGAAACATTCGTCATCAAACATAGTGAGTCGTTGCTCACAGAACAACTTTAACTAAACTGTGCTTCCATGGCGAAGGCACCGCTCTTTTTCCTTTGAATGCATGTGGCATGTATCGAATTTTTTTGAGCAGCACCACTCCTCAAGTATGATGAATACCATTGCCAGTGTCAGGTCACTGCCTATGTATATGACATCACCCAGGCAAGTTTGGGTGGAGCAGCTCTGGTTTGCGTCAATTGATTTGAGTTGTATCTGAAATGAATTCTGAGCAGAATTGATGTCAGGTGACAAGTTGAAATTTTGCATTTCTCGCATGATTCGAATTGCAACAAGTCTGTTCCAGATCAGTTTGTCAACGCCTGAGCCGTACCTAGTTGTTTGCGAATCTCAAGGGAATGGCCGCGCAGATGTCCTTGCCTTTGATAGGCGCATGTGCTGTGACCCCCGTCGTGAACAGTTTCAATGGTGCTTTTACATTTTAGATTGTTCGTTTTGTTCTGATCCAATTTTGATGCATACATGCACGGTTGTTGATGCTACATGTTGCGTCGGCTGTGTTTTTGCTCACTGCTCAAGGAAAAAATAAAACCTGTACGCAGTTGCATCACAGTATTATTGCGTTGCTAGATCAGGATAGGTAAGGCACAAAATGCTGTTGCTAAGCTTGAAGTCAGCATTTCCACTGAAACTACAGCAGAAGTGAATGATTTGGAAAGAAGTGATTTTGGTGTTTGCATAGGTGCGCATCTGAGTGACAATCTATTGCATGTGAGAAGCTGGCTGGACGTACAATTAAAAACCTGGAAATGGCTTGAGGTGATGGCGGAGCTGGAAGGGAAGTGCGTTGAGGAATTGCGAGCGGAACTTCAGGCCAGATTAATCCCACCGTGTTTTCAGGATCCATCTTGTGATATCTCGGAAATGAAAGCCGCCATTTGATTGCACAAATCTTAGGAGTTGAGTGGGCCGCTGTCTACGTAAAACATGTGATTTGCTTAAAACGTGTTGTCGAACACATATCAGGATGCAGTGCATGAAAGTTCTTGTCAAACTCAAGACTCACACATGCAATGAATTTCTTGAACCACATGGAAGGCAGGACATGCCATGTTTTGTTTATGAACACTCCAACACGTTTGCACGAATCAGCCCACTCCATTTTCTGAAGGCAGCCACGGCGCGGCTTCGGGAGGATTTGCCTTGACCCTACCAACACGAATTTGAACTGTACTTAGATATAAGTATTAGGCGAAGGGATGTCAGTGTGTCCACTTTTTATGTTGATGAAAGGCACAAAGTGTACTACTTGAACATGCAGAATGCACAAAGCAGATATATAGTTTTTTTAACGATCTTTGCGGATGAAGATGTTCCTGTGTGCATGGACATAGCATTTGCCTGAAAATTTTGAAGTCAAGTCAAGCAGTTGTAAAGGCAAGCACAACTGTGGAACTACTACGGTGCCTTGCGCGATCCGTCATCAGCGCTCAAGGCTGGTTGCTCATTGTTGAGAAAACACTCACCTTAGCACCGGAGCGGCACAAATCACAACAGTTTTTGGTCAAAGGAGCGCGTTGAGCAGCTGGAAGACAAATTTGAGGACCTGCTCTTCGTGACATTTTTCAAATTAGCAGCTTCCAAAGCTTGGATGCGTTTGAGGGGTTGCTTCATTTCAGGACTTCACGAAAGCTCGGGATAAGGCTTTGCACGATTCGCAGGCTGCAAATTTCTAGAGTGGGTAGTAGAGCAGCGTGTCAAAGGATATTTCATTTCAACATGAGTCCAGGTTCAAACAGCTCACTGCCCAGCTTGTTCCAGTTGCTATCCTACTGCCATTGGCTCAAGAGCTGCCGATTCGCATGAAAAACTTCAGGAAGTAGAAAGCTGACAATGTGGAGGTGACTTTGCCGCACTTGCGATGCATTGTTTTTTCTTAGCTGTGAAGGAACTTCCATCACATAAGCAGCTCTATAATCTGTAAGCCTCAGGCTTCTTCTCGCCCTGCTCGTTCGAGGGTATAGCGATAATGCGTCCTGTCCATCAAGTGGAGGCTGCTTGGCAGTCACAATGATATGCCAAACATGAAGCCTTCAAATAAGAGAAACATCCCAAACCATCCGCTTCCATGCTCAGATGAAGCATGATTTTCAAAGGAACTAATGGCAGGCCAAAGGCAGCACACGGCAGTAGTAGCAGTCAAAGAAATCTAAGATTCCGCTTCCGCAGGCTTGGGCCTCTTGCAAAAGTCTCCATCACTGCAGCGGCTGACAGTTGATGCTGTTGCTCGCTGCACATTTGATTGTTTCTAAGGATTTTATATAGATGTATATGTATATATATATATATACATCTGAGGTATTTTTGAATCTTGCTTAAGCTCATGCATGACTTTGGCTGGCTAATACTGATCGGACGCAGGTTTATGGGTTCTGTCAAGAGACCCACTGCTCTAATACACATGGGGACGCTTCAGGAAGTTGCCCAGGAGAAGGAGTGGGTTGCCGTTGATGGTGGCACTGGCCGAGCCTGCCGTGGTAAATCTGCGGGCGACAATTTGGCGTCCTACTTCACAGTCAATTCGGTGGGGCGAGGGGGAGTCCAAAATACCATGGCGCTTCTTATGATCACTGAAACACTGTATAATATCAATGTGCACAAGACCGTACTCATACCCTACTTAATCGGTAGAATGGTTCTACTCATTGTTTTTGTTGTTGCGTCGTGAATGGTTGTTCCCTTTGTGGAAGCGCTGTGTTGCTGGAGTGCTTTCGCGAAAGTGCCTGCTGTGTTTGCTTGTTGTTTGTCAATCCGGAATGATTTCACCTGGAGCATTCCTGAGCCCTGAGGGCCTGGCCAGTCTCAGTGCCTGCCAATCCTTATGCGAAAATACGACTGGTTGCAAGGGTGTGGAATACCACACTTCTGGAAGATGTGAGATTTGGACTCGTCCCGGTGGCATTGAAGCGAGCATTAGTACTCATCTCAGTGGCAAGCGGCTGAATTTCTAGTAGAACTGTGCCTTTTCACTTTTAAAAGTGAGTTTCCTACTGTTTTGATGATGATTTGCTTGAAGTCATTTGAGAGGTTTGTCTGGTTATTCTTGCTATGCCCTGGAAATGGCGGATTTCATACCAGTTGATACTGGTATCAACAGAGTTTGTCGTGGAGATGATGCGACGGATGACCAAGCCAACTACAAAGAGGTGAGCTCGGTCGCATCCCTGGGTGAGTGCAAGGAATTGTGCAGAGGCAACATCGCTTGCAAAGGCAAGATAGGGCTTGATGGAAGCTGAACTGAATTACTTTTTGAAGCTACAGGAAACTGCCTCACATGAAAAGGCTGAAAGGGATTTCAGATCAGTTTCTTTGACTGACACATGTTGTTTTTCGAGCCAAAGCAAATCTCAGTTTTGCAGTACAGGCATTGAGTTTTCCAACACTCGCTGTGAAGTGTGGACACGATCCATTGGTTCTTCGGCAATGGCCTCCGGGTCTCAATGCTTGAAGCATCTTGGACCTTGTCCACAGCAAACCTGGTCACTTTTCCTTTTTTCGTGATACTTCTCTCATTGAACACAATCATTTCTTATCTTGATGGATCATCATGGATCATCATTTCTTATTTTCTGTGCTCGTACTCATTGAAGCTTGCAGATCTGAGGCTCGAATTTGCTTTCATCGATGGTGCCGAGAGTGCGTGCCGCGGATCCAGTGCATCAGACAACAATCCAGCACACTACAAGGTTGTTTCAGGTGGGGTTCAGATGTTGGCTCAGTTCGTGAGTCTTTGAGGTGTTTGGAAGCAGTATCGAAGGATGACTAGCAGGAGACCTTGAAGAATTCTGCTAGAGTTCAGGATGAGGTTTGATCAGGTCATCAGAAAGTTTGAGGATGGCTCAACTCAAATTCCAATCAAGGTTTTGATCAACCATTCTCTGTAACAAAGTCTTTCCCACTGAAAAACATGACCTTGGAGCCTTGGAGCTTAGAGATTTTGCTTAGCGTGTTGCTTCTTGACCTCCTCCAGGTGCATCAGAGGCAGTGGCTCGACAGCAATGCACAGTCAGCTGTTCACAGTCGGACCTTGGGAAATCCAAATCTTAATTTGATGCCCTTTAGTGATTGAACTGATGCAGGAATGCAAGCAAGCTTGCAGGGCTGAAAGCAATTGCAAGGGCATCGAGCAAAGTCCAGGGAGGTGTGAAGTGTGGACTCGTGACAAAGGCATTCAAGCTACAGTGCAACTTAGTGGCTTCAAGCGACTTGTTCGAATATATGTAGAGTGCAAGTTTGTTCGTTCCTTTGCAAGCATTTCTGAAGGGATTGACTCCACATTTCATAGATGATGTATACACATGATATATAATATATACATATAGATTCTCTTAGTTCAGTGGCATTTCATGTAATATATATTTCTGCATCAATCAGGATAATCAAAAACCACATGAATTCAAGACTTGTTGTCTTCAAGGTGCTTGGAATATCAAGGAAGCAACTCGGCTTTGGCTCTTGAAAGGCATGTCTTGGGTGCGACTATACATTGAATCACTTTGCGTTGTGTCCTTTGAGGTGGTTTTACAGCCTCAACAACTACCACAGCACCAACAAGCACTTCAACATCCACAACTGGACCATCTGAGTCTGAACTTGTCTAGATCTCAACCTTACACTGGAAGCAAGCGTAGTTTGACGTTTTCTTCATTCAATTGTATTCATCTGGAGCATCCTCTTGTGAAAGATTATTTCTCTCCTTCCCAAGGCTCAATTTCTGATCCAATCCACCTTCGGACCGACGCTTGCAAGCTTGAAAGCACTTAGTGAGACGAGCTTTCAACAATGGATCGATGAGCAAATCATGCTACCTGTTGAATCCCATCGAGAATATTGGAGAAAGCGCACCAATCCATACGTGTCTTCGAAGCTTGGCTTGCTCTGGACAAATACCACAAAAACCTTGGTGGAATCTGATTTTGATCAAGCACTTCTTTCTGTCGTATTGGGTACGATAGCTGACAAAAATCCAAAAAGTAGACAAGACTCACACGGATACGTTTGAGTGTTGAGTGCTTGGTCCAGTCCTTTGCCAGGGCGGACATCGATGACGGAGAGGTGATCGGGGCGCCACGGTCAAGATGTGATCCAGGGTCACGATGGATTGGCTTCACTTTCGAGAGACGCGACATCGGCAAAGCTGTCAAGGTGCGACTCGAACATGTCACTGAAAACTGTGAATCGATCAATACACTGATACACCATCAGGAATCTTGCAGCTTGAAGCTTGAATGGGGTATCAGGTGTCCAACAGCAAGATCTTCGTGAACGAGGTTCACCGCACCGACATTGATCCAGCCTTTGATGGTAGTGGCCTGAGGAAAACTGAGTATCACCGCTATATATCAGCTATATGATGTAAGTATGAACCGCCATGTCGAGTTTGGGATCTGTGACAAGAATCCTTGCGTTGCAGGTAACGGCCTCGCATCACCTCAAGCCTGTAGCAACAATCCACCAGAGTATTGGCAATCCAGAGGCTACACTTGTGACACCATTGACCAAGTTTCTTTGAATGCATGAGCATCCAACCAAAAGACATTTCTGCTCATGTGAAAAGGGCTGTTGCATCAGGATTCTGACAGCATTCTGGGAAAGCACCTTTCCTTTTTTAAATTTGAGTTCTTCAAGTCCGTAAAGCCTGCTGCAAATTGAGGACAGCTTCTCCTGGCAGTGTCGAGATGAATCATGGAGGGAGCAAGAGAGCTGCCAGCAGAGATGCTTTGATTTGGGTCATGGTTATCCTGGCGATGATTGCTCTACAGGGTGGGTAGGAAGCTGTGAAGTCCAAGCTTGGCAAAGTTTCGGTTTTTATTGACTTTACGAGCGTTGTGAACCTACATATTCAGAATGATGAACCTTCAATCCAAATCTATATACATATACGTATACATACAGCATAGTTTGTTCGCTTTTCGATTCGTTGCTTATGCAGGAGTGGTCTTCAATGGCTTCTTGTGCAATGTGAAGGCAGATGCTGTTGGAGCTTGGGTCGAGCTTTCCACATCCAGCGACTGCACCGTGGGATTGAAGGCAATGTCAAACCCTCATGTTTGGAGAGCAAATCCAACCGCTGAAATGACACAGAGCTTGAACTTCAAAGTTTTCCATTTGAGCGTGCTTCACCTTGCGGCTTCTCCACCGCAGTGCAACTTGGGTACCGTGGTGCGATCGGATGTGGAAATTCCGGGAAGATACTATATGCTGCAATCACGCTTGGAGCTAGTTGAAAATACCATTCAGAAGCCAGCATCCTCAGGCTCTTGGGCAGGTGGAACGTGTCCGGCAGTGAGCAAGACTTTCTTGAATGAAGGCAGCTGCAAGCTTCTCCCCGGGTGCCTTCCATTGGGGCTGGTTCAAGTGGAGGTGGTGCTGAATCCAGCAGCTTTTGAAAAGTTCTTCAGTGTCAGTGGTCGATACGTTTATGCCATTACAGGCCTTCGCACTTCCAGCGGTCCATGTAATCGAAGATCGCGATGGAAAAAGCTTGATTGTTCAACTGAATCTTGCTCTGCTTCATCCCTTTCTGCCGATGATCAGCAGGCGATTCAGTCTGAGTTGGCTGGAGCAAGCGCTCAAGGATGGCTACGTGATGTTGACATCAGCTGTAGCAGCAATGTGGCTGCGCAGAGGGTTGTTGAAGTGGGCAATGATCATTTCCAGCACGTGCACTTAGACGAGTTCAATACGTACGATTTTACAGATTGGGTTAGTTCTCATCCAGGAGGTCCAGATAAGATCACACAATGGACCTCCCAGGCAGCTCTGTGTGATGATTGAAGGTTTTAAATTGAAGTCACGGAGTCTGTTTCATTGATTTTATTTCTTGAAAAATATTTGAGTCATGAGTGGTTTTAAGGACTTTGGAATTTAACAACCTGTCCAGTGCAAGGGCTACCTGTTGCAGTATCCCTCCTGGCACGGAATGGATCGCTGGGACGAGGGACTTGCACCTGGGGTTTTGCGACCAAACCTGGTGGGCAAATTCCGGGAGTCCATCAGCTTCCAATCACTTCCACAACCATTGCAAACACAGGAGACGGAATGTAAGATGGAACTTTTTGAAGATCTAAGATCTTTGTCGGTAAGATTTTGTACATGTAAAACTGTCAGATATGACCTGACCAGAGTGGCTTGGAAGTGGAGGGGCATCCCATACACGGCTGCGATCTCATATTTGTGCAGCTGCTTCTTCACAAGAACCCTCATCACAGTGATTGAAGTTTGGCATTTGTGCATTTTTTCTTTTTAACCTTCTTTAGCAGTGTGCAACATGCTGCAATACTGCAACTGGTTCAATAATTTTTTCACTCTCATTGCAGGACTTGATGGATGCATTTGCAAGTGGTGTGGCAGACAGTCAAGAGTTCTCCACCGTGTGCGGGTCACCTGGAGAAGTTGCAAATGACGCCTTCTTAGGCCATCAGTTGTCTATCACCCATGGCGGTGATTATGATTGGCACTTCGACATGGACTACCACTCACGGTGGGGAACCGATCGCTTAGCAAGAGCGAGTGTTTGGACCATGCATGCATTGTATGCGCAGGATCAGCTCCGCCAGAGGATGGCATGGGCATTATCTCAGGTCCTCGTTTTGGCCGTGAATGGATTTGAGGGACAAACAGAGATGTGGTTGAACTATTATGATATCTTTGTGAGGAACGCTTTTGGCAGCTTTCGTGATGTCCTACGTGAGGTGACCTACAATCCCATTATGGGAGACTACTTAACCTTCAAGAGAAATCGAGCATTTGATGAAAGCAACAACTACCCTGATGAGAATTTTGCCCGGGAAATTATGCAGCTATTTACAATTGGTCTTTGGAAGCTGAACCCTGATGGGACGCGAATGAAGGATGCTGCTGGACAGGATATCCCGACATACAGCAACGAACACATCATGAACTTTGCCAGGGTCTTCACAGGCATCGCGATTGTTTTTACATACGCTTTTTACCCAAGAAGTGTTTGTGTTTTTCCTTGGCCTTCATCTCATTTCTAGTCTCCTGCACAATTATGAAAGTCAAAAGGATCCTGGCCTGAAGTTTTTCAAAGTGTCATGTTTCCAGTGTCCACTTTCATGAAAGATGCGGCATCTGAAGTCAACTGCTGATCTTTGCAGATAGGCTTTGATGAGCAATCTCGAAGAGACAATATCGAGCGGGCTGGAGGCAGGAACTTCATAGATCCTATGAGGATAAATGCGTCTCAGTCCAAAGTGGCAGAATCTCAGAAGCCACGTGTTCTCTCTTTCCACATGACCCGCCTTTTCAGACACATGAAGACCCTTTTGCTAAGGCTCGTTGGCATGATGTTTATCCAAAGCCTGACTTGGACGGAAACTTTTTGGGTGATGGATATCCACTTTGCT
The DNA here is from genome assembly GCA_000507305.1 of Breviolum minutum Mf 1.05b.01. Classification (NCBI taxonomy): domain Eukaryota; class Dinophyceae; order Suessiales; family Symbiodiniaceae; genus Breviolum; species Breviolum minutum. The sequence continues at coordinate 46,003 of DF242382.1, read as the reverse complement.
CTGATCTCCCACCTGCGTATTTCCTCCTTCAAGGCACATGTGAGTTGAAAAATTGCTATCATCAAAATCATCTGCTGTATATGATGCTTTTGATGTGGTTTTGATTCTTGCAGTCTTCGAGTTTTTGACTCCAGGAGCCAAGTTTGAATTCTTGGGGCATACCTATCAGGGCTCCGACGTACCCAATCTCAGATGAGTGCGAGAGCAATACCATGATGGTTTCCTGTGGCACTCTAGGAAGAGATGGGTGCGTTTCAAGATGTTTCAAGGACATGATTATTTCCAATCCATGAGCTAATCAATGATGTATCAGGGTTGCTTCGAAAATGAAAGTCTTGAGTTTGTTGGCTGCGAAGGTCTTGAACTTGGACTCGACTTCACAGTTATTTCAAAAGTTGTGTGGATCAAGAACCTTGGCTGAACAAGAATCTAAGTACAGACAGTGGGGCTGAGACATTGCATCAGCTATACTGACTTCATGCTTCTTTGAGATGCTGTCTTTTGAGGTAGCTCACCTTGCACCCACACTCTCACCGTTGAGCTGGACACATCCTTGACTTGCAATGGCCCAGAGTGTACCATGGACACAGTCTCGGTGGTCAATGTATCTGGAGGATTCTCGCCTGTCTTGAGAACCAGATTGATCATGATTGATCCATAAGCTTGAACTTGTCACCCTGTCACCCGACTCTTTGATCCCTAGGTTACTACCAGTATCTACCGCCTCGGTGTGTCAACCTTTTCTTCTTCAATGGTCAGGCTCGCATGCGGAAGCGGGATGAACTGAAAGCATTCAGGTCTTGTTGTAGGACAAACTTCCAATATATATATATAGATATATATATATATATAATATGTATATATATATATACATCCCGTACAATATGTTCAATACACGCCAAATGCTTCTACGTGTCTAGTACATGCCTGAATGACAAGTGTGTCATGATCTGATGTTACTTGATGCAATCGAAATGAAAGGGGATGCAATGTGGTGCATTGCTATGTGATGCAATACAAGATACGATAGTATGTGCTGCAGTTGAAACTTGCCTGCTTTTTAGAACTCCATGAATTTGTTGAGCTGCGAACAGAACTATATCAGTTATAAGTAGTAAGGAGTCATTCAAGGTTCTCAAGTAAGTAGTCACTCTGGTTGGTCAAAGTTAGAGTCCTTGCGCTGCGTCTTTGTTGTCCGAACACTGCAATGTCTGGCTTCGCATTTCACATCCGAAAGGTGACACGGCGAGGAGGACGAGCTTGGGGTTGGACTGATCGTTGTGACAATCCTCACCTTCCAGTCGCAGGTCCGGCCCTGGTTGCGATTTGTAATATCCCAGAAAATGAGTGCATTTTCAACTATTGACCTGTCAAGGTACGGCGTGTTGCGGGGGTTGCAAGAACAGGAAAGACTGGTGGTGGATGGACAACCGAGGTCATTGCTCTTGTGAAAACGAGCCTTGCTGTGCATAGACAGAGGATAGAAAAGTGTTTCCGATTTTGCTGTTGTTTTATGGCACTGTTTTCCATGGTGGGTTTGCCCAAACTGTTCCGCGATCTTTGAGGCGACGACAGTTTGTCCATCTCTCTTTACTGAAAGATGCAACAAGGATGAAACGTGGAGAGAGCAGCAGTGGTGCCGATTGGCTTGCTGGGAAAATGGTGTTGGATATGACGCCCGTCGAAGCTTTTGGGCCAGGGATTTCTGTTTGCCCAACCGCATATGCTTTCGATGTACAGACCGCCATTTTGCAGTTTTGTGCATTGATGATGCAACCGTTGAAAGCAAGTTCATCATTCACTGCTCTTTCTACAAGCGTTTCATAATGTTTCATAGATGCATCCGCAGGCATTTCATATATCTATGAAACTGCTTGTGATGGCCGCCTATGTGCTGAACTCCTCCTTGACCCTTCCCCGCCCAAGTGTTGTATTTTCACCATATTTCAATCAAGTCCCAAACACCATCCGCCCCCGCTCTCAGGAAGGTGATGATTGCTCAAAGGGAGCGTGGCGTGGTGAGCGAGTCTGCGGGCACCAGAAAGAGTTTGTGCGTATGGCAACTGCAAAACGCCAGTGTTCTGAACGTGGACTGGATATCTGCTGCATCCTCAGTTTTGCCAACCGAAGCAGAGCATTGCTTCTATTTATCAGCCTCCCGTAATTCCGCCAGCTTCTCATTCACAGAAGATTTGCATTGCTAACTGTGCTATCAGCACCACGAGCACCAGCAGCAGCAGTAAGCAGCACCAAGTGGGCCGCCAGAACCAGCAGTGCCAGCAGTAGAACACAAGCGGCAGCAGGCCCGCTATCGCCATCGCCAGCAACAGCTGTGCCACTAGCAGCGCGACCAGCAGAGCAGCCGCATCAGCAAAACCAACAGCAGCAAAGCACAGCAGCCAGCAGCAAGAGCAACAGCAACACCGCAAGAAGGAGAACCAGCACCAAATGGTGGAGATAGCCCAGGACCGCTTTTCCGTCGGTGGTGGTCGTAGTCGTGGTGGGTGGTCGTAGTCGTGGTGGTCGTGGTGGTGGTGGTGGTGGTGGTGGTGGTGTCTTTTTGTTTGTTTACAAACCAGAAACCCGTCCAGAACACAATTCTCAGCAAAGGCACACCACCTACAAGCAAAAGCACAAGCACCTTTCTACTAAACGGGCTGAAGGCCGGCAGATTCGAGCCAGTGCATGTTTTCCACTTCCACATTCCGCCATTGATATGATACTTTATGTTGGAAGCGTATGAAGAATTCTGATGTGGTGGCTTTGCTGTGCAAATTGCTCATCCACAAAACGACTGAGACATACTAAGACCAGGTTTACAATAGCGCTCACGTTTCTAGCGTGTGCAATGTAAAAAAAAAATCTTCTCATTCTGTCCGATCACTGTCTAGAAGGTCCTGTAAGAGTGGTAGGTAACTTGCCTTGACAGCTTTTTCAATGATTTGTGTTTCGTCCAGCATCTCAGGTTGGGAACGTTTGGAAGGCTACGAATGTGAGTATGATGAAGAGCATGTGTGGACTGATGAGACTTGCACATATCAAGTTCTTGTGCATGCTGATGGCAAGGTCAGCTCCAATTTGACCAGCCGAACCAGGCAGAATAAATTCTACGTTCCCTGGAAAGGTTCTTCATTCCCACGAAAGAGTGGCACCTCATGTCCCTCTGGTTGCCAAACCTTTGCTGATGGATGCACCTGTACAATGAACGTTCAGGTTCGCAGGGCCTTCAGCTCAATGCCCTCCAGCAGCCAAGTCTCAAGTTTACGTATTGGTGCTGTAAAACCTGGAGTTTTGTGCACAAGTTGCTCAGGGGCTGTGAAAGCATACGGTGATATCACCGATCCTGAAACAGTTCTGGAATATCAAGGTCGATTCTACAAGAACAAAGAGGTGGTTGTTCTAGTGGGCGATACCTTTGAATTTCGAAATCCACCAGCCTTTGTGACCTTGGACAACCCAGACGAGAAGGATGTACACTCAGAAGTGGAGAGCCTCCTGGACCACTTGGTGTATCACAACAACACCGCTCCGTTCATCTCCAAGAATTTGATCCAGCGCTTCACCACTTCTAATCCCAGTCCAGAGTACGTGAAGGCCGTAGCTGATGCTTTCAAGACTGGGAGCTATGCTGGGCGCACCTACCAAGGGGTCTCTCGGTTCATTCATTTGTTTTCATTATGTGTTCGCTTTCTTTCTAGCATCTTAGTTGAGCAGACAGGCGTTTTAGAGATCTTGAGATCAAACCTTAATGTTAAGAATCCTTCCAGGTTTCCGTGTGGTTTTGAGGTCACTAAAGATACCTAACATCACAGAGGCAAAAGGCAGAGACACAAAGAAAAACAGAAAAATTCAAAACAGAACATTTGAACAGAGCAGAAACACCACAATGCCGCCCAGGTCTATGGCGACCTTGGAGCAACTGTGGCAGCAATTTTGCTTCATCCTGAAGCGAGGAGCCAGACAAGTGCAACCAATGGAGCCATGAGGGAGCCTTTGATTAAGGCAGGGTGCTGTTGGCGGCCCCTCAAAGATTTTTGGAATGTAAGGACAGTGAAAAGTGAGCAGCTGAAGGCGTCATTGGACATGTTTTACTTTTATGCGGCCCAGGTAATCAATATACAGTAATATACATTTGAAGAAAAATTACCTTATTTTGACATAGCTGAGGTTGTTGAGAGAACGGAACAGGCTCCAACTTTTTCTTGTTGTGTGTGGAACTGAAACCTGGTAGGTCATTCACTTTATGCGATCAATGGAATACAAAGACAGTCTCTTTGCAGCATATTTAGAGTGACCATTTGCTTGCTTCGTCCCAAAAAGAAAAGCGAGAAAGCTGTAAAGTTGAAAAAGAAGAAAGATCTGAACAGCATCAGCAAAAGTTGGAAAAGTAGAAAGAAGATTGAAAAAGAACGGAAGGAGATTCAAGAAAGGAAGAGCAAGGAAGAAATAACGAAAAAGGAGGTCGGAAGCATGACAAAGTCAAGCAGAAAGATGAAGACAATAAGGATGAAGCAAGACAAAGCAAGAGGGAGCATGAGAACAGGGACAAGGTATACACACACACACACACCTATTTATTTATACTTACATCTATGTATACATACATCTGTATAGATATATATATATATATATACACATACATTTCATAGCCAGCCTTATGATCAGAAGCTCAACTACAGCAATCAAAGAACCCTGAGAAGAGCTAGACAAGGACAGCAAGACTCGCAAAAAGCCAGAAGTGGTAGTGACAAGTGGCCAAATGGATTTCAAGCTTGAAGTTGGAAGATCATGAGTGAAATCGCTGCTGCACAGTGCAATATTTTCTCACGGTTTGATGAGTTGCTGTGCATTCTGAGATACCGGGCGAAATGTGCTCTTCTCCAACCTTATGCCGTTGATTGGGCAATTCCCGTACTCATCACCATCCGTCTTCAACTATTACTTGCCTGGCTTCAAGCCCAGTGACTTCCCAGAAGGCACAGTTGGACCCGAATTCGAGATCTTTACACCACCAATGGCCATTAGCTTTATGAATGGCATGACCTCCTTGATTGAACGGGGACTTGGACCTTCCCATTGTGGTGGGGGCTTTGGATTTGAAGCACCTCAGAATTGTTCCAATGGAGAACTGCATCTTGGTGAGCTTGAATGTGTCCAGCCAACTATTGATCAAATGGATTTGCTGCTCACAGGCGCGGATCAGTTGTTAGCCTTGAAACGAATTGTGTAGTCGCCAAAGACCGAGAAGACTCACAAGTCCAAAAGATGAGCTTCTCCTTTTTGTCAAGCTGCGAGGTTGGCTCAAATCCATGACCCAAACAAGCCACTTCTGGACCTCAGAGGATCATTTGTGGAGTGTAAGACAAATTCTATATGGGAATAATGCAAACAAAGGTTCGAAGGATCCAATTTGGGACGCAACCTCGTTTTATTTTGTTTATATATAATCGTTTTGATTTGGCATCCGGAGCCATGGCTGGGCAAATGAAATTGGACATTCGTTGGGCCATTTCAGGATCCAGTCTGAGTGTGATTCATGCTCATGGCAGTGATACAGTGCGAGCCCTGGAACAAAAAATTGTTCCGCAAGTTGGTGCTGGAAATGCTGTGAAGCTGGTCTTTGAAGGTCGCGTCCTTGCACCACAGGAACGTGTCAGTGAGGTCTTGGAGAACAATGCTGTTTTAGATGTGATCTGTCGGAGGAGCCAGGTTTTTACTGCATCCATGGATGGAAACATCAAGGTATGGGGGACTTCCCAAGGTGAGTGTCAAGCTACACTTACTGGGCACCAAGGTCCTGTTACAAGTTTGGCTCTATCCGCTGATAACCAGTATCTCGTCTCTGGCTCCGAAGATTGCACTGCGCGTATTTGGAATTTGGAGACTTTGGAGTGTCAGCATGTCCTAGCCCCATGGCCTTGACTTTGTCCATATTTTGCTTTCTAGAATCTTGAAATGATGAAATGATGGAAATGTTTAAGGCACCTTGTGAGGATTCTTTTGCCTTTTTTCCTTCCCAAAAACATGTGGTTGTCTGTCTGACTCGGATTAAGCTCCTTAATGAGGCGGAGCATTTTGAAGCGATTCATGCCGTTGCAATCTCTCCAGATCAAAAATTGGTTGTAACTGGTGGTGCCGACCGTGTGGCAATCTTATGGAGTCGTGAGCATGGTTCGCCCCAGGTGGCCTTGGAAGGTCATGGAGGATCCATCCAGGCTGTTGCCTTTTCGCCGGCGGGAGCCACGATTCTCACGGCATCACTGGATTGCACAGTGCGTTACTGGAGCTCAAGGACAGGGCTTTGTGTAATGGCTTCACATGCACATGAGAGGGGTGTATATTCTGGTTCCTTCTCGTTGGATGGAACCTTGGTGTTGACTAGCTCATGCGATGGATCTGTGCGTGTATGGAAAGCTGGAGTGGTGAAGCCACGTACAATTGAGCAAGCGCATTCTGGTTGTGTTTACAGTGCGGCCTTCTCTCCCGCTGGGCGACTGGCTGTTACGTCAGGTTGGGACAGGCTGGCAAAGATTTGGGACTTGGCCAGTGGCCGTTGTCTCCATGTGCTGCGTGATCATTTGGGGCCTGTCTATTCTGTTTGCTTTTCCCAAGATGGCAACACCGTGCTGACGGCCGGCAAGGACTCCACAGCAAAGATTTGGTCCGTTGCCTGTGGTGAGGTCCAGTTGACCTTGAAAGGCCACGGCGGCCCTGTGATGTGTGCCATCTTCAGTCATGCTTGACAATGCTGCAAAAATTGCAGACATTTGAAGATGGTGACAAAATGTCACTTGGTCTCAAGATCTTGTGTAAGAGAGCAGAAATTGGCAGTGCCAATATCCAAGGAGTGCAAAGACACCCTGAATGGACTAAGCCTACAGTCTTAAGCATGGAAAACGGAGAAAGGGTGACACACGTCCCCGGCCAGATGGCTGGGTATATCCAGGTTGTGCTTGAAGGCGGTGTTCAGGATGTAGGCCTCATAGCTCCAAGACATACAATGGCCTTGAAGAGAATGAGTGCAGGTAAATTTCACAGGGCAGGGATGCTCATCTAATCACCTTTTCAGTGCAGGATTTCGGGAAGTGGATGCAGTTGTCGTTGATTCAGGTGGACGATTGCATGACTCTGCAAAGATCAAGAGTGCCTATCAGCTTGCTGATGGTGGTCACGAATACAAGACGGCGCAGTGGCATGGCAAGAGGATTTCTTGGGCAGCTTTGGTGTTCACACATTCGATGGATATGGACGAAGTCAGTGCATATGCACATAGATTTGTAGTGGGCAAGGTGATTAGATGGTGCCATGAGTTTCGCTGACCACCTGATTGCTCAGGATGGCAATGGTACTGACACCAGAATTTCACACTCTTGGAAGCCCTTTGCCACTTGGACCACGAACACCTGAAGTCCCAGAAGTGGTGAATGATCCCAGATCTTACAAAGCTTTGGTGATGGTTTTCCTCGCTGGTGGTCCTTGCCTCAGAAAGAAGTTTGGACTTTGGACATTTTTCCAATTTTGCTTTACAAAGTTTTTGAATGCTTTGTGCGGCTTTGTGATGTTTGGCAGGCGCTGATACATACAACATGTTGGTGCCAATGAATTGCCCGCTCTATGATGAGTACACAGAAGTGCGCGCATCTGTGGCTCTCTCTCCCTCTGAGCTGAATTCCATCAGCACGGCTGGGCAGAGCTGTGGGGAGTTTGGAATCCATGCTCGCCTGCCGATACTCAAAGAACTTTATGATTCGCAACATGCAGCTTTCCTCAGTAACATTGGCTCACTTGCTGAACCATTATCTAAAGATCAATGGGAGATTGGCACCGGTCAGCGTAGCTTGGCCAAAGTTACTGTCACTTGCGGATTGGGGTCATCAGAAACCGAGCATGAGTAGTCTTTTTTTGCGTCAAGCACTTAAGGTTGCACTGGACTTTTTTCCCATTCTGATCAACAGCAAGCTGCACAGACATTGACATGTCAATATTCTGGTTCATCTCAAAAGGGTGCTGGCGGGCGCATCGCGGTGGACTGACTGAAATTCAAGTATTCTGAGCTTTGGCCTTTGCTGTTTTGAAGTTTGTTTGTCATGTTGCAAGCGGACGACTTGCTTGTTCAACCTGTTTCGCCTTTTGCACCAGGATGCACTTGCTTCGGGAGAGCAGAAGTATCGACTCTGTGTTGCAAATAGACCACTGAGATTCTATGTTGATAGACCCTCAGTGCAGGGACCCTCGTTCTCAACTTTACAACGTTGGTTGCTAAACTTGCTGAACAAAATCATTTTGCAGTAGTGGGTTTGACTTGATTTTCCACCTGTGATTCATCGGTTGACCGATGACCCATGGCTGAAGAGTTCTACGACTTGAGGCACGATGTCCTTCTCGGTCGCTGGAATGTCAACTTGGCCGCAAGGGCGAAGCACTCCCGCAGAGATCATCGATCAGCGCTCAGGCGCTTCTAGGAATGAAAGGGAATGATCACTTTGTTTTGATGTTGAGACTATTCCTCACCCTATCCTTCACATCCTTTCGTTGCAATTTCTTGTAGGAACTGTCAGCTTCAACCACTATGATCGCTTAAAGACTGTGATTGACAACATCACCAGCGTCCGTCATGGCAACATCTATGCTGAGGCCAGGAGGGTTGGCTGTAGGCCGTAGGCTGAATCTGCAAGCATCTAACAAGAAATCTTTGCCGGCCCCTCCCCTTGAACACACAGAATCCAACAGCAAGAATAGCAAAGAACTAAAACGAGTGAGGCCTCGAGGCTCTCCAAAACTTGGAGGCCTATTTCATTTAAGTCAAGTGAAATTGCAAGAAGTAAAACAAACGGATTTAGCCCTCAAGATCAGCACCTGTTTTCGATCACTGGGTGAGCTCTCACTTTGTTGAAATCCCAGAGCCGAGAGAGACATGTGAGAGTTTCCGGTCAAGGAATTTTCAACCAAGTTTGCCAAAGCCCTCAAGTTCAACCAGGACGGTCTCCGCTAACCTTCAACCGGTGTCACATCCACTGACCTTGAAGAGCCTAGACAGTCTAACCGCGAGGAGCTCGAAGAGCAGCTGAAGTCTGCAAAGCTCCAAACGCCGCCACCTGGACTGCATATTTTGCCAACAACTCTTCTACGGTGGGCATGTTTCATGGAAGTGTACAGTCTCTCGTATCCTGTCCACTGGGGTGTTTGTAGGGCTCTTTTTCTTTCCACGGCCATGACCAGCTTTTACTTTCCATCCCGATTTTATTCAAAATCCGGCGTGTAGATTTCTTTGGAACAATATCACGATTAATTCTTGACTCGCAACCAGCTTTTTAGCTGGTTCTGACAGAATGGCAGTCCACGGAGGACCAGCCAAAAGCTATCCTGGTGTATTAAAACAATCATGATGAAATGAACAAGAAGACTAGGCTTTTCTCATCCTGATTTGCAAGGGCACTTTCACATTAAGGGCACTGTAAGCTTGACAATATCCTGGTGTTTGCCCAGGTTTCCAACCAACGAAATCGATTTGTCAAGGCCAGGGCTTACGTTACAGAAAAATTGTACGTTGATGTAGATTGCACACACACACGCACACACACACCATTGGTCCAGGTTTTCGTGGAAGTATTAAAAGATATTAAAAGCCTTCATGTCTTCCATCAACATGATTGCTCAGGCAGCTCTTTCATCAGTGAAATTTCTTGCTCAGGCAGCTCAAGCAGGTTGCACGTTTGATTTCTGCGCGGACAGCAAGAAAGGCTGAACGCGATGTTTTCTATGTGACTGGGATGTGCAACGTGCATAAGACCAGCGCCATAAGGACGTTGTCAAGGACTTGAAAGAACAATGGAGGCTAATTTGAAATATGTATCACAACGACGGTAATGCATTTGCATTATCAAGTAGAAAAGTGCGATAGTCACAGTCTTGGTCCCTTCCTTACCAGCACAGGCCACCTCTACATGCACCTTTCAAATGGGGTTTCTCATTGCTTGCATCCCGCCCGTTTTTTCTGCTGCCATCATCATCCTGGGGTTCCCAGCGTCAAATGCCCTAGCTTTACCAAGGTAGAGATTGGTGGTTGGGACACGTTTCGTGGATGCAAGAGTTCAGAGACTGAAACAACCAAACCGTTTAAACCTCATGATTTGGTGCAAGAGATTTGGTGAACAATCTTAGGCACTCCAGTGTCAGCAGCGAGCTGAACGGCCGATTCACCGACTTGAACGCTGCACTAACGTCCTTTGTCAACGAGCTCAAGGCAGTATATGGTATAAGTATTTCTTGGAGTGTTTCAGTGGCCTTTGATCTAGCAATGTTTTGCTTGTCCGTTGGAGGCGCAAAGTATCTTTGACTCCACGACAATCATGACCCACTCTGACTTTGCGCGCACCCTTACTCCAAACAGCCTGGGTCTTGGAGCGTGTCATGTTCAGACAGAGTTTTGCAGCGTGGTCATGCGGTGATGTCCTGTTGCAGGTGGTGAAGGAACGGACCATGCCTGGGGAGGAAACTATGTGATGCTTGGAGGTCATTTGATAACTTTCTTTGGACGAAAGAATCCTTCTGTTTTGATCTCAAGTCTCAATGTATTTTCGCTTCCAACCACAAAGCACTTCTGCAGGTGCCTTGAAGGGAGGTCGCATCTACAATGATTTCCCAGCATCTTTCAAAGAGGGTAGCGCGCAGGCCCATCTAAAGAGGGTTATCATTTGCTAAATGTTTTCGGGCTTCTAATGTGGCATCCCCCTCTATGCTTGCCAGTTTTTGGACCAGCCTTGATATCAGTCAAGGGTCGAGGTGCCAGGCAGTGGCGCAGGTCTTGGTTTCAATGAATCTCTGAGTGAAGAGTGTGCAGGATGCAGGAAGAGGACGCCTGATACCGAAATATCCTTGGGAGAACATGCGCCTTTGCGGCATCAATCATAGTTGATGGCTGGGGGGCATTAACAAGGATGGAACACATTGCAACACGCTCTCCAAGGATGGTGCCCGTTGCTGAATGGATGGGCTTGGAAAGTGGCCAAATCTCCTCGGTATTTCCAAATATTGGATCTTTCAATTCATCATTGCTCTTAAGCAGATCTACGCTCTTCCAGTGAGGCCGTTTGCATGCCAGAGTGCCTCGGCTTTCATCCGATGATGTCAAATGATTGCATTTGCGCAAAACCATGTCAATACTGTTTGACGGTCACATCACTTGGAAGATCTGAGGGAAGTGCCCGCTGTTTATCGATTTCAATGTAAAGGTTCGGTTCGTCAAATTCTTTGAATCCACCGCAGTAAATTGCATGACAGTCTAGCAGCTGTATGGATTTGTTTCTTCAATATCATCGGTGTTGATCGTGTACCCCTGGAGGCATGAGCCAAAGAATGGCATCTCATTTTTGTTCTTAGTGCCACCTGTACGGATTGCAAAGCGCAGCACAAGCTTCTGTGATTGCTTTTTCGTTATATTGTGGCGAAGAATTCATGACGGTTGAACGGAGAGAACTAATCCTGCGTCCAACTGTCACCTACAGTAGTGGCTCGAATGCCAATGACTGCCTGCCGCCTTGAGAGGACTCCATAGTAAGATCTGGTTTCAGAGAACCATGTATATCAGCCTGCAGCACGTAGTGAAGTTGATTTTGGTCAGCTACTATGTTACGAGGGACTCCTTTCTGCTGCAGCTTCTTTGAGCTTTGATTTGGTCTGGCAGCCGAAATTATGGCGAGCAAACTCCTTTTGTTGAACAAGTCCAGCCTTTAAGACCGTTTGTGCGAGAGTGTTGCACTTTTTACTTTTTAACACCTATCAGACTTATCATCTCCAATACCTTGTTACTGTACTGTATATAGTTCTTACATGAATTCGGGCAGGGAGTCTTGGCATGCGCTGTGGCGCAGTGCATGTGTCACCCTTGCTTGGATCCTAAACTGGACCAACCAAGAGGAGTCCACACCGATCCTGCAAGTGCAGCATGCTAAGTTCAAAATATCTTTGTATGCCTTGAAGACGTGTTGGACTTTTTTGGACTTTTTGCTCACAACTGGACAGAATTTCCGGTTGCAACTTGCAAAACATCTTCCATCATCTTCCCTTTTTTTTCAGGCAGACCGCCTAAGCAACTTGGAGCACCAAGCCGTGGAGGCGGAGCGTCAACGGCAACAAGTCGAGGCACCGTTGGGGTCAGTGTTCTATCACGTAAGTTGTGGGGTACAAGGGTGAAACTCAAGGTTCAATGGTTTAGGTATGTTTAGGTATGTTTAGGTACTCTTGGGTGGTGTTTTTCTCTTCCAAATTTGTTCAGCACTTGCATCCAAGATGATTGATTTCAGCAGGATGACTGCCTTTAAGAACGCTCGCCCTTACTGCAAGTGTGGGCCATTGACCACAAGTGAAAGGTCCGCTTTTGTGTAAAGCATATTGTTGCAAGGCGACCAGCAAGGAATGCTTGCAAGACTTGTCTGCTGTCCAACACTCAGAAACAGCAAGATTCAATTGAAGATGCGTCAAAACGTTTCAAATGTATCTTGAAGCCATGAGGGCAGTCTTGAATCATCGCAACATGCAATGCAGTTGAAGCAGCGCTTGGCGACTGTTGAGTTGACTCAAAATGGAGCTGCCAGGCTGTGCTTAAGAAACCTAGACTTCTCCAAAAATAGCAGATGAAAAGCGCTGAATGTTTCAAATTCATCTGCTTGTCACAGACCGAATGTCTTTGCGTTCTTGCAACAACTTTCACATCATGAACGTCTTGATGAAGCTTGGCAGGCAGCTGAAAGAAATGCAAGGTGCACAAGCAGAAATTCAGGCTGCCATGTATTGTCACCTCTTCTAAGACTTCAAGTCTCACATGATTGGACAGAGACGAACAGCAGCACCTTTCGCCCTTTGCCTCAAACGACTGCAGCATCAAAGTTGCTCCGTTCAGTGCACAGCAGAGGGAATGACTTTATCTTCTCGTTTTTTTTGGACATCGACATGTCAGATGTGTTGCTTCTGCAGGAGCAGCTTCGTAAACAAGTTCAGCAGCAGGAGGTGCGATTGAAGGCCAGATTTAAATATAGCGCTGGCAGTTTCCAGTCCTTTTGCCACTGGATGGTTTTAGTGCTGTCTTGGGGGACCTGCAGGAGACGCAAACTTCGCAAAAAGAGTTGGCAGTGAAGATGGTGGAGTTGCATGAGATCATGGTCAAGACAGCAGCTTGGCTTCAAATGCAGCTAGGGGCTCTTTCTGATTACAAAAGACCTGTTTTTCTCCGACTTTCAAGGCCCAGGAGTCCTCCAAGCTGAAGGACGTTTCATTTGTTCAACTGAAGTGTTTTGTGGTTGGCATTTTCAGCCATTTTTGCGGAGAGGACCAAATGGCGCCATTGGATACGCAGCTGAAGGTCCCAACCCCAGAGCTGCCTATACATCTGTGAGGTCGGCATCTGTTGGAAGGTTTCACTCTAATCACGGTGGACCACGGTGGACTTTGGTGGACGACGGATGGACTCCGTTTCGGATGTGAAAGTCGTGAAAGTGATGTGACATACCTAAGGCCATGGGTTTTGAACTGCGAAGGCTTTCAGATGAACTACACTTGGAGACCGTGCCTTGCTGCTTGTGGCAGGGACATGGGTGTTTCGCAGCAAATGCATTCAAGCACATTGAGTAGATGTGGTATTAGACATCCAAACTGACACTCATGAAAAGGAGATGGGTTTTGAATATTTTCCAGGTTGTAAACAGTTGAGTAACCTGGATTCGCCTACGTTTTAATACGGGCTCTCCACATCAGGATCTCTCCTGAATTGGGACGGTTTGATCACAGAAGTATTTTTTTCTCGATAGTAAGGACCGCCCCAATTCACTTGGAAACATGTGCTCGAATTGTGGGTCCTGACAAGATTCCCTGGCCCTGTTAGGAAGACCGAGAAAAAGCAGTCGGAGAGTTGAAGCGAAAGCTAACACAAGAAGAAACAGAAAGAGCTTCTGATACGAATGCGACAGATCAGCCACTTAGCAAGTACAACCGCTTGAACAAAATGATTGGAGGTTTTTTGGAATGCTACGCTATGCGCTACGGGCAGTTTTGTAGCAGTTCTACGTCCTTAGTCTATCCATGTCTCTCCTGTCTGCTTGTCCTGATCCATTTTTCTTTGCTAAATTGCACGATTTTCTCGCCATGCATTGCCATGCATTGTGGCAGTGAGTTTTGAGCATTTCTGTACAAAATTTGTTTCCACGATTGAATTGCACCTCTTTCTAGCTCAATTAAAAATGAAACCGAGAATTGCTGTGTGGAATTTTACAGCTGGCTTTGGTCTTGGAAGATGTGCCGTGTGAACTTCAGGAAAATATCGACCTTGACAACGAGAACAGAAGAGAGCTTGAAGACTCTCAAGGTAGGCCGCGGCTTGTTTTCCAATGTGAAATCTCTTTTGCTAACGGTGTATATATATACACCGTATATGTGGTATCTCTATATAAATATATAAATGACTTTGACTTTTTATTATATAATGCCTAGGCACTGCTGTAACATAGAAAACATGAGCTTCATGACAGTGCTCAGTAGTTGGAACTATGGAAATTTGAGGGACGCCGGTTTTTGCTTTTCTGGTTGAAGTGTGACTCAGCAGCATTGCAGAAATGGGACTCGCAACTCGCATTGATGTTGGCAGGCTGATTTGGAGGAGCAAACGCGGCATGTCGCACAATGCCAGAAGGAGGGGAAGTTGGCTGCAGACGGCATAGACCATTTGAAAGAAAAGCTCAAGGAAGAAACTACCTCCACAAGGGAACACTTTCAAGCGCAAAAGAAAAACACGGACGAGCAAATTGAGGAGATGAGAAAGCAGATGCAGCAGCAATTTAACCAAAAACTGGCTGAGTGCCAGAAGGAGGAAAAGGCTGCGGCAGACAGAATAGAACAACTCAAAGAAGAAGCTACCTCTACAAAGGAAAGGATTGAGGCACAAAAGAAGAACACGGCGGAGCAAATTGAGGAGATGAGAAGGCAGATGCAGCAGCAATTTAACCAAAAACTGGCTGAGTGCCAGAAGGAGGAAAAGGCTGCGGCAGACAGAATAGAACAGCTTAATGAAAACCTCAAAGAAGAAAGCACCTCTAGAAAGGAAAGGATTGAGGCACAAAAGAAGAACACGGCCGAGCAAATTGAGGAGATGAAAAAGCAGATGCAGCAGCACTTCAATTCTCAGCTTCAGCAGATGCAAAAAGATCTGAAGTCCTTTCTCCATGAGCAGGACACTGCTTTGCAGGAGAGTGTACAAAAGCAAATGGCCGAATTGCATGATACTGTAATGCAAAGGACGCAAACTTTGCTTGGCAACCGCATTGAAAAGTGTCAGGCTGACGTTTTGCGCATCGAGAAAAAAGGTGAGCAAACTGACGACCAGCTTCGCTCCTTGAAGGAGCTACAAGCTTCCACACAGGCTGCAAATGAGCGAAAACTCCTGGATCTTCAGAAGGAAGTCGTTACAGCTGTCCAGAAGAACGCAGCAGGAATTCAAAAATTGAAGGCAGAGCAGGATGCTTCGCAGAGCGTTTCTGCAGAGGGGCACTTGAACAGCTTTAAGAGCACAGAGGACAAACTGTGCGCAGATTTAAAAGCTGTGAAAGAAGGCATCGATTCTATCAAAAACTCGGTCAATGGGCATGCGACCGCGACTCTGCCATGGAATCCGATACAAGGTCCATGTTCTGGTATGATGACTCCACCGTCTCCTACCCCGTTTTGGCCAACCAAATCACAGCCCTGCTCTCCCATCTCTAGGGTGCGCACCACTGGACCTTTGCTGAGGCCTTCCATGAGCAGCTTGGAACAGAGTTTGGTACCAAAGAATAAAGTCCTAACTTAATTTTCCCTTTCACTACCTTTCAGACATCCAAGAGTTGATCATTTTGTTGCTTTCAGGGATTCATACAAATTCAAAGGGCATTTTCGTCATGGGCCCATGAAATTGGTGTGCACTCAGGTGCGAGCAGGCCGTCCTCCCTATCGCCTCCTTGGGTTCGACCCATGCCGGTGGTGTCCATGGCCAAAGCGCCTCCGCCCAT
Organism: Breviolum minutum Mf 1.05b.01; assembly: GCA_000507305.1. Classification (NCBI taxonomy): domain Eukaryota; class Dinophyceae; order Suessiales; family Symbiodiniaceae; genus Breviolum; species Breviolum minutum. The sequence goes on along the minus strand of DF242382.1, from coordinate 29,972 downwards.
TGGATGGCTTAGCACCAGCTGTCCCGGCTGTCCAGAACCTGTAGCACATACACAAGCCTCAAGTCATGTTCCAGCAGCCTTCCTTCCACAGGCAACTGCTGCCGTTGTTGTGGCATCACAACAAAGCCAACAAAGCCAACAAAGTGGAAGTTCCAGTGAGAGTTCAGCAGAGGTGCAGCCCCCTGGTGTGCTGAAGATTTCCTGTCCAGCTACACCTGGGCTGCCAACGATCTCGGGAGAGTATGCTTTGGTGTCGGGTGTATATCCTAATGGAAGGCCACTGTGGAAGCACAAGCAACAAGAACTTTGGCTCTATTTCGGGACCAACAATCGCTGGTTTGTTGGTGGTCCGGATTCCAAAGAGTGGAAGTTCAAATGTGAAGCTGGATTCATCTACAGTGAACCTGTGACAGCTGGAAGCACTCCTGATCAAGCAGCTGGTTGGGCCCGGTTTCAAGGAGGACTTTTTGTAGCAGACTCTTCGGTCACAGTGTCACCTTGCTGAAATGGGTGACCAGAAGCTGAGAGCAATGCTTCCCATGGTAACACAAGGATGCAAGGTCAGGTACGAGGTACGTTACATTTGTATGCCTAGCAGGTACAAATTCACAGATTCTTTGAACAGGGCAAGATGTCACAGAAGAGCATTATTGTTATACAGGAGAGTCTGGGTTTGAAGCGGAAGAAACAGGCTAGTCGTTTGATGGTTTCTGCAGATAGCCGGGATTTCTTCATTTTGGACATACTTCTTTACGTTGTATTTTTGTGTTGGGAATCACATTTTTCCAGAGATTGAAGCAACAGACAGCTCACGATATGTCCAATTCGGAGCTCTCGGTTTCTCCACATGTTGCCTTGAGACAAGGCTGGTGCCAAAGAATAGCAATACCTTGCTGCACTATGTACAATTGTAACAAGGATAATGACTTCTGACCCGTGTGAGAAAAGTCGGTGGCTAATGGCTGCGCAGAGTCAAGCATGGGTGGCTCTTTCTGAAAAACAATAGTTTGACAGTGATGCAATTGGCTCGGTCACCTGTGGGCCCGTGAGGCAAGAAAATCGACCTTGTACCTCACACAGGAATTGCAGTCTTTGGAAAAGAGTGACCCCATTTTGTTGGACTGAGGAAACTTAGGGAACAGTTCCATACAGTTCTGTTCCTGCTTCTTGCTGTCCAAACAGTCATTTGCACTGCTCGATCGTATGCGCACCATTGCGCACCTCTGGATGCAGTACTTTGTCACATTCCGTGATTGGATCGGTGCAATACATCTATCAGATTGATTTACATGTTTTATGAAGCCGATCCTGACCTGCCAGCTATGTCTATGGAAAGCTTGCGACTGTTCCTCTCCTTCATTTGTCACATTGGTAGAGGTACTTCTTCGGTGGAGGTCCACAGATTGGAATTCCTGGGCAATCAGTGCCCCAGCATGAGAAGAGGCTGAGGTGTAGTTGCTTTGTCATGCTTTGTCAATCCTTTTTTTTGCAGTCACAAACAATCAACAAAGGAAAAGGTATTGCGTATTATTCAGCCTAAGAGTGAGCCGTCACACTGGCGGAGGTACCAGTCCCCGTTGCTCAGGTTCGAAGCAGTGGCTGATATCGTCCATGTGTGTCATTTCTTTTGGGAATGTGGTCAAACGTGGTCATTGAGTCATATTGTCATTTGATTTTTGGTTGAGCAGGTTTTGGAGCTTGGGGAGACTTCCAAAACCTGTGAGGAGTTGGAAGCGTCCGAAGCCAGAGCTTCGTTGGTTACAGTGGACTTGTCAGTGGACGCGTTTTGAAATCGCCCTTGCATTTCAAACATCACCAGGTATATCCGCAACGTACTGGCGTTGCAGCATACTGAGCAAAACTATGACCTGCTCAAGCACAACTGCCTTTACCTCAATCATCATTTGATTCCTTCAGTTATTGCCTGACTTTTCGATGTGAGGCAATCACTACGCAGATGATGTAGCAAAGTTTCTCCTGGACGGAAAGGGTGCGACTGGAAGTTCCCCGAAATTTCTTTCCCCTCTCTTCATTCAAAGTCACACTTTACTACAACTCCCGTGCACGGAAATCTCCAAGTGTCAACAGGCCTGCCCAGCAGCATTGTCAATGTTGCAGAGGAAGCGCTCTCTACACCTCAGGGTCAGGCCAAAACCAAGCAGACTTGCCAGGATTGAAGCACAAGATAGCGCAAGGCAGTTTCTTCAAGCATCTTAGGCTGAATCTGCAAAACTACCAGCAATGGTTAAAGGTCTGACTTTTTTGTGCAGCCATGAACCTGTGCCAGTCTTTGCGAGTGATGATTGAGAACATGGAGCGCAGCATGCGGTCAGGAGGTGCATCCCAGCCTTGGATTTGCTGCAATTTGAGGGTTTGAGATTTCAGGTGCCTCGATGAATCCCTTTGGCTCTGCAAGAGCCTTACCTTTCAAACCGTGCAAGGCTCCTACAGGTTCTCCGAGTTCCTTTCTTTTGACCTGCCAAGGCTTCAGAACCAAGTGCTCCTCTTGCTGCTGCACCTGCACCGGCAGATGAGTCCTTCGGAGAATTGAAGGCATTCTTTCTACCTCAGCTGGCACAGAAAGACCTAGAGAGACAGGAAATTAGAAAGATCAAAATCTTGGTGAGTTTGTGTTTTTTCCAATTTCCTGTTGTCAACCTGCCAAGTGTTTTTTGTGGCATTTTTTCAACCATGAAGTCGCTTGATGCGAAGGTGGCACTTTCAGAGCTTGCCAAGAACGGGACGGAGGCTCTTGTGAATGGGGGAATGGGCGCGTTACAATCCGTACTTGGCTTTGCTTGTAGAACCTACCTGCTCCAGGTCCGAAGAACTGCCTTGCAGATGCTCCTCAAGATGACAAAGCACACCCCTCAACGTTGGATTGCTGCTTGAGGGTAGCTTTTTCTTTCAGCTTGAAGCAGAAGAAAATGCAGGAATGTGGAAGACAATCCGAGCGAACCCAAGTTCCGACGGATCAAGATGGCGAATCAAGTCCAAATCTCAAGGCCTTGGGTTGTTCATCCCTAGTGTTCCACTCATTGCTACATGTTTTGCACTTTCCATCCTTTCTTTGCTGTCAGCTGCTTGATACTGGAAAAAGAGAGAGAGAGAGATCGCACGGGCCAAGCAACGCTCAAAACAACAAGGCAAACTGGAATTGAAGATTGACCTGACCCTAGCAATGGACACAGCACATTTTTGAGGTGTATTTTGAGTAGGCCGAATCTAAGTAACATAGACAACATCTTACATCGCGACATAGGTCGCGAGCTGGTGCCATTTTGAATTTGCTTAGCCTCAGCAATTCCCAGAGAGTGTTCAGCAAACTACCATTTGCAACCATGCCGGGTGCTACTTCGGCCCCTTTCCCGTCTCTGGCGGAGTTGCAAATGTTTCTCGGCGGCAAGAAAGCCTGTGTCCACCACAGAGTACGACAGTGAAAGTGCTGCAAGGAGCAATGAGCAAACTGAGTAAACAAAACTCGGACATTGAAGACATTGAATTGCGTTGGATTTGGGTGCTTGAAGGCATGGCCGGCATATCAAAGAAGCGATTGACGAACAGCCGCCGCCGGTATTGCTCTCAAAGGCTGTTGGACTTGGACTTTTCTTGTGAAGCTGTTCTCCGACTCAGAAAAAGTCTTCTTTCAGATAGCTTTGATGACTGGTGTGCAAATTCCTCATTTTGACACGGAGCTTATATACTGAGATTCGGACTGCCTGGTATTTGGGGCCAAGCGGCACTTTTGCGCGGGAGACTGAGAACAGACAAGAACAGGGCAGATGGAAGCGTAATAACCATGAAAGACAGGACTCGGAACCTTCAAAGCTTAAGACCCGCACATCAGCTTGTCTGCTTCCACTGCCCATGCTTCGCATTGCGAAGTGGCTGCAAGCGTATAGTCACACCGAAGAAGAGGCAGTGTTTGCGAGAGCGACGCTGGAGCACGATCTTTTTCAATCCAATATCAGAACTGAGCTCCCGAATCACACAACTTGAAAGGTGATCTTTTGCGCAAGTAAAGATGCAATGATTCAGTGGTGAGCAAGTTGGCTGCCTGAAACAGCGACATGGCTTGAGGCTCTTGGTAACAGCCCTGATAGCATCCTCCACTGCAGTGCTGGACTCAGCTGTAGTTCTTGTTTGCAAGAATTTCAGAGGCTTAAAGACTTCTGACCCACATACCCCAAGTCCTTGAGATTCAACCAATTGGGGTGAACTTGCAGGATTGCCCATTGATACAATTGAGATTTCTGATGAATTTTTGATTGATCTGACTCTGGCCAAAACATGAGACCGTCCTAACGTCCTAAGAACTGATGGATGGTTGAGCTGTATTTGGAAGGTTTGCATGGATCATTGCCTGCGGGTTGGTGATGCACTGGAAGACAGGCTTGCGTTCTGTGGTGCCAACTTTGCCAACCACACTTTTCATGCTGCTTTTGCACTTCTCCTTTCATGAGACACCCTTTAATAGTATTACAAGTACTATATGATGTATTATTCTGAAAGTAGTCCTTCTTTTTTCTTCTGTAACTTCTGCCCCCGACTTGCCCGGCTCTACTTGTATTATAATGTACTAATCGAAGGAAGTTTAAATAGAAACTTCCGACAATATGGACAGTTGAAAAGCAGAGTAGAGTAGTCAAGTCAGTCGACAGAAGATGCAATAGTGTCAAAGTCAAGTGAAAGAAGATACATCCGCGCTAAATGTTAGAGAAGTCACGAAATGCTGTGTTTTTTCAATGATTCGTGTGTCGGGTCAGTCGAAAAGTAGGCCTGTTAAAGCGGCGGGTGCGGAGTCAGGTGGTCAGCGGATAAATCAAAAATTGCACGCTGCTGTGGCGAAAAGCACATGCGGAAGTGAAAATGTACAAAACACCGCATTCCGAGAGCACTTTTGTAAGTGCTGATGTTGAAAAATTGCACGCCGCTGTGGTGAAAAGCACATTGGGAAGTGAAAATGTTAAAAACTGACGGCCTCGGAGAACTTTTTGAAGTTCTGATGTCAAAAAAATGCACGCCGCTGTGGCGAAAAGCACATTTGGAAGTAAAAATGTTAAAAAATTGACATTCCCGGACCACTTTTTGACGTTCAGATGTCGAAAAAATGGACGCCGCTGTGGCGAAACGCGCATTTTGAAGTGAACATGCTAAAAAACTGTAGTCCTCGGAGCACTTTTGGAAGTTCAGATGTCGAAAAATTAGTCAGGTAGTAAGTTAGTCAGTTAGTCAATCAGTCAGTTCGTCACTTAGTCAGTTAGCTAGTTAGTCAGTTAGTTAGTTAGTTAGTTAGTCAGTCAGTTAGTCAATTAGTCAGTTAATCAATCAATCAATCAGTCAGTCAATCAATCAATCAATCAATCAATCAGTCGGTTAGTCAGTCAGTCAGTCAGTCAGTCCGTCAGTCAGTCAGTCAGTCAGNCAGTCAGTCAGTCAGTCAGTCTTCAGTCAGTCAGTCAGGCAGTCAGTCAGTCAGTCAATAGGTCAGTTGACCACTTAGGTAATTACTCAGTTAATGAGACAGTCAATCAGTCAATTAGTCAGCTAGCTAGTTAGTCAGTTGATCAATGTTTTTGCTCTGACATCAGTCACTCACAGCAATTCATCTCTCCTATACGTTTCCTATTCTTGAAACTTCCGCCACCGCCTTGTGCGGTACTACTGGTATATTTTGATATTCAATTCTTCTTGGTGCCTCTGCGCAGGCTTCTGGAATGCATGGACAGATGTGAGGTGCTGGCACAAAAGACGCATGCTTTCCCCACAGTTTCAAAGACTCTTGCCATCAAAAGGGTATGACTTATGTTAAGTTTGGCTTGGAACCGGCACTCTGTACGGAGATCAACGGTTCGCAATTTCTCCACGGTGATGGGTTTGTAGGTGACAACGCCGCCATCAGACAGCTGCGAAAAGAAATGTCGTGGCGAGGTGCGCTGTGAAGCGAGAATTGATTCTCTAAGCAGACCAAACCCTTGAGCATCGCAGGTCAAGTATACCCGTCGACAGGCACCAAGGGACTCTTTTGAGGGAACTGGTTTGATTTGGCATAGAATGGAGATGAAGATGAACTAAGTCTAAGTGTCAATGTGTTTTGATCCATTCTCCAGCATTTGCAGTTGCTGTTTGCTGGTGGGTTTGGCTTCAGACTGGAAATATTCTTGCTGATGAAGACTGCAGTCTTGCAATATCTCAAACGCTTGATGGAATCATGAAGCTTCCTTGCGGCAAAATATTTCTTCGATAGATTTTCACATAGAGTTGATTCACAAATTTGCTGCAATGGCGATGCGCTCCGGACGCTCCATTCTGATGAGCTATGCAGTGCAACTTGTCTTTGCTTGGAAGGCTATCGCCATGGCTCTAAATGAAGCAACTCCATATCTGGAAAAAAGGTTTCTTGATCGCCATTCCCCACTGCTCTGGCCGTTTGCGTCCAAGGCTGCTCCTGTCTGCTGTGATGCTGCCTAGGCCCGCTGCGAGTTGTGTGATTAGAGCCAATGGGTGGTGCAAGGATGCTAGTTGATCCATGCCAAACTTCAAGAATTGGCATCAGAGCTCTCATGCGAAGGTTGGCCTTCATTCCTTCAAGAGTGCAGGTAGGGCTGGAAATTGGGGAAGATGAACTTTCTACACTACTTCTTTCTAGGTTTCAATCCAAACCCTCGAAGTTCATGGTTTCTCAAGAGGTTTTGGGAACTTGTAACGGACTTGTAAGTAAAAGCAACCCCGAAGGCCCGAAGGCTGAAAGGCAAGTCGCCCACGCCAGCGATTTCTAGGCAAAAGAGATGCCAGCAGCTGCTTTGTCCCTTGCCGCAACCGGAAATTTGGCTTGTTGGGTGCTCACCACGTTTCCTGACTTGTTCACTTGGAGTCCCAAGGTTGTCGCTGGGTGGCCTTTTTTCGGGATCATCAGCCGCGTATGCTCAAGTGAAGGCTGGACACAGTGATGTGCATCCTTTTAGGAGTTTGATGTTTTTTCGGCCTTCCCTTCAGCATCTAAAGTTTCTAAGGCGATATTTTCTCTTCAGTGCTGGTGTAATTTTTTTCACCATTTTCTGTCTATGAACATGTAGTGCATCTAACCAGTAAAACATAATAACGGAATCATGTTTACACTCCCAAAACCTTTTTTGCTTACACGACTTCTCTGACTTTTCTGACCTTGGACTCCAAGTCTTTACAGTTGAGGCGCCGAGACCAGAAGGCCTGCCGGATTTCTTGCAGACGCCTGACAAGGACGGGGGACATGGTGCACCAAAAGTGAATCTACATTGAGATCGCATGGATTGAAAGTGGAGCTTCGTTTGAAAACGACAAGAACGAACTGCTCAGTTTTGAAATGACGGGTACTTTGAACCATCAACTTTCTCGCCAACTCGCTGAAACTCGCTGGACTTTTGGGCCAAAATGGAGATGAAATTCCTATGCCAAGGAGCCAGAATACGCATCCTTGTGGAAACAGTGGGGTGAGCAGTGCCTTGGACACTTTAGAACTCTACCGTATACCGTATATCGTATACATTGTTTTACAACGCATATATCGCATGCAAATCCGTGTCCAAATGCCTTTCTCTTGGCTCATTCCCGTGAGTCCTCCGGTATCTTTCAATTGCAATGTATACTTTAGATGAAACAAGATGCTTTGTGAGGTCGAAACAAGTTGGACCAGCGGATCCCAGCCTGTCCGGTCTTTCTGCAGATGACAGGAGCACGATTCTAGGACACTCGGCTCCTGATCCAAGAGTGTTGAAAAATCGTTCGAAAATCGCTGAAACATCACTGTCCGAAGTTTCGTTTTTTAGAATGCAGTATCAAGAAACATATAAATAACAGATCCAGAATAAATATGGATATATAATAGCTGACCTTCTTTTGTGTCTGCTTGACAACTCAGGAGTGTTGGCCGGATCCTCAGCTTCCCACCTTGTTTACAAGGAGGTGGATTTCAAATTTGAACCCAGGCTGTAGCCATTTTGGCTGTGCCGGTGGTTGTCATGGGCGTCTTTGGTGCTGCCTTGAAAGTCCCTTGGGCCCGACCAGAAAAGGACGGAACAAACGTCCTAAGTGCAGAAGTGTGGGATCGTTTTGGTTAGAGAAATAATGACCATGATGACCATCATGATGGCCCATGCAGTGAAGGATCCTGAGAATCCCAATGAGAAGAAGTTGGAGGTTGACTTCAGCGATCTGAGAGACATCTGAGTGAGCGCCCTGAGCCATCTCGAATCTGGTTGTCCACAAAGAGACGAAAGAAACCCAGGAACCCAAACAAATGAGCAATCGTTTGGGAATCAGCTGTTGTTTTGAGCTTCACGAGTTTCAATTGTGCCTGGCCTTGATTTTCCCAATCTGTGGAGAATTTTGATATCCGAACGTCAGCGCAGGCTCAGCTGGCAAGAGCCGCTTGGAGCCCATTTTCGTTGCATCTGTGCAGCCTGAAGAGTTGCAGTGGGATCTTTCTCACTGCATGCTGGCTTGAGAGCGGCCTCTCCCAAACACTGCTCATGATGCGAAAATGGTGCGAAAGATGAGATGCAAAGTCTCAACGTTTTACACGTATACAGTGTTGCATGGCATGTGTATGTCTAACTCTTAATGCCATTCGCGACACAGGACTATGTCTTCGATGTACCGGCTACTCACTTATATATATATATATATATACATCGTTATATATGATTAAGAGTCTGTGCTGCAGTTTCAAAGTTTCAGCACGAACTTGCAGATCTGCTACGCAACTCCAAATGCAGGTACAGAAACAGCAAACAGAGTGTGGGAGCCTCTGTGAAAGGGTACTGGTTCTGTGTGAAATGGTCGATCCCGATGCCGTAGGAATATCTGAAGATGTGAAACAAACACAGCCAGAGGTCATGATTCTTGGCACGCATGGCTCCCCCGGACTTGTTATCCTTTCATCTATCATCAATCTGTAGTTTTTGTTTAGGCCAGTGTGTAGGACATCAAGCCAAGTCTAGTTGCCATCCATCTCTGTGAGTTTGGGCTCCCAAGAGGCAACCATGGATGCAATCGACTTCCGTTCACAAATCGACTTCTGGTCTGGGCCGCAGCCTGTTGAAACAGAGACGTAAGGACTGGTGAGCAAAATGCATTCTGGGGACTCATGTTGCCGTCGTGTTGAGTCGTGTCGCTCTGATTTCTCATGTTCCTTGAGTTGAGGCTTTTGCTGGTGTAATGGCAGTCCTTCCAGTAGTGCCACTTCTTGGAACATACAGGCCTTCTGGTGCAGCTGTCCACAGCTGAGACTGGTTTGACTAGTTTTGCTTGATGGAATGCCAGGGATGCTTGCAGCTGCGAATGCTGCAAAGGAGAGGGCTATCAACACAAACACCCAACACTGTGTTCACATTCTCGTTTTCAGTTGGAGTGGGTGCCGTGACATTTCATAAACCACAGGACTTGGTTGCTCTCCCAAGCTGGCACTCTTCATAGTGGTCCTCGTCTCAGCAGTATGTTTTGGTTGTGAAAAAACAGACACCTTTCTTGCTGCCTGGGCAGCAGAGGCTTGGACGGCGTATGGTTTCAGTACACTTTGGTCCCGCAGCTGCAACGGGATTTTTTGGAATCTGTGTCTCTCAGTGACATGGGCATTCTAGAGATGCGATCTCACTTGCTTCTTGCTTAGGGTGATTCCCTCCGTGGCAGAGGATGCTGGAGACGTTGGCGGCAAGGTTCCAATGTGGGAAAAAATTCAGACTCGCTGCAGGTTTTCTAAGATGTCACACCAAATCAAGCAAAATGTGCAGGTCTTCTTCCTGATAACTCAGGGCCTGGCCATAGCGTGAGGGAGCCAAGTCTGGACAGAGTCTAGTATGTCGTTTAGTACCGCATCGTTGAATTCTTGAGCACTGCTGGGAGGTCTATGGCTGCCTCTCGTAGGCTTGCTGAATTGGCTGAGGCAAAACTGGCAGAACTTGAGCAAAACGGAGATTTCAGAGCTGCACAGTTTGATGTGACAGGCCAAAGTGAGCGAAACCAGCTACAGAATGGCGGAGTTTGGCTGCACAGGCAGCTATCCCTTGTGCAGGAAAATGCTATGAGAACCGTTTCGTAATGCAGTTGTGCAAATGAAGATCTTTCCATAGAAATTTTGATTTACAGGAGAACACAATTTTGCCATTGTTGGCATGGGAAGGCGGTCAGTTCTTTGCCTTTTTGCTGGAAGGTGCTGAAATGGTTGGAGCCACCGTTGCCACGGTTGGTTCACCTGTAGCCGTTGCGCCTCCCACTGCTGAGCTTCAGTCAATAGTGGAGCGCTTGGACCAGCAGGTGCAGGACTTGAGCCGCAGACAAGCGATGATGGAGAAGGAATTGGCCCCTTGGAGTTGAGAGTTGTGATGTGGGCATGTGGACTTAGGTGAACGCATTTTATATAGTTATTTATATGAGTTATGCATATAGTGATAGAATTAATCATGTGATTTACTTTACAGTTTGTTGATGAGCTGTCAAAGTTGCTATTGATTTCTTACCAATCAGCGCATTGATTTGTTGAAAGCAAGAACAATAAAGGGCGACAAGAAGCTGTTGGAAAAGGCACACAAGGCACACAAGGTGCACATTTACTATGAAAGGGTGGACTGCAATGACTCTTATACCCAAGGCTTCTCGCAACGAAGTTCGACCTCGTGATCTGATGCAGAACCCTTTAGAGGATGATACACAGGAGCTGATTTGATTGTCACGGAAGGCGTCCACAAAACCCATTCTTATAGAGTTGCTTACACAATCAGTGCATTTTTTTTTCAAAGGGAGATCAGCCCTGTGTATACCCTGAAGTCGGGAAACTTCTGCGTCAAAAAGGCTCGGACACGAGGAACAAAAAGAGAGAGATTCGACGATTCGAGGTTGATGTTTTGCTGTGTCATTTTGTTAGCTATACGTAGCTATGCTTTCAGCCGAGGCCTTTCAAAAGAAAGTGGAAGCTGCGACCGGTGGTGTTGATGCCTTTCTTGCATGATTTGCAGAAGCTTGAATATGAAAAGGGAGAGACAGTCGTGCAGTGGTCGGGTTTTGCTCAGAGTGCCAATCTCCCACATTCGACAGTTCAGTCAGGGCTATCAATGACAGGTGATGATGGCAGCTGGCTGGCTCCCTGACACCAATGAGGAAGGGGAGGACAGAAGTGCGACTGACAAACTCCTGCATCTTTTGCAGTTACAAGTGAGCGTTGAGGCCACGCAAACCTGCAGACAAACATGAAGAAACAATGTGACCCATGAGAGAATGGTGTTTGACGCTATTGCTTGTGGAGGATTGTTGGCTCTTGAATGACTCTTCCGCTGTGTGTGGACCATAGAACGCAGAGACATGTGAGAGTAAGATTTTCTGTGAAGACTTAAGCTAGTACATCATGCGAAACAAAGCGGACACCAGAGCAGGAAGGCAGTTTTTGCAGGAAGTCGCTGTTGTGGTCGTCAAGGAAGCAGGCATCGGTCCGGAAATGCTTGGATGATGAGCTCAAGAAATTGTTGCCAGCTTAGGACAAACACGACAAACAATTGCAACGCATACATTTTGCTTTTTGCGCTTTGCTTGCATCGCTTTACTCACATGTTGTGCCCCTCTCCCCGTTGTGAATCGAGGCCTGCACCTCCAGCTTCGTACCTTGGCTTCAAAAAAAGAAGGTTTTCAATGCCCATGCAATTCAATACAATGTGCACAATGTGCACATTGTCAATGTATGTCAGATTTACATGTATTTAATATATTTTCTCCCTTTGTGACAGGGACCAGATTGATGGATTGATATTTTTTTGATTTTTTTGTCCCTTTTCTATCATTTCTCTAGCCCTCCAGGACTGCTCCAGCAAACACTGGTTATAGCATGCCAAGTCCACCTGCGCCTGGTGGCCTTCCGGGCTTGGGTGGACTTGGTGGAGGCGGACTGCCTCCGGGTATGGCCAACAATCCCATGATGCAACAGGCCCAATCAACTGCCAACGAAACATGTTGCCATGAGAGGTGAGACAAACTGTCAAAATTGAAGGAACAGAAGGTTAGAGCCAAGCTCCTTATCCATCAGTTTGATCAGTTTATTGAGATAACCAATATTGCAAGTATACATACACGAAAATGGTTGTTCACGAAAATGGTTGTTGGCTTTTTCATCACAGTCTGCTTCATGCGGAAGTGACAATATTCCTTTCGCCTTTGCCCGCCAGATGATGAACAATCCCGGAATGATGCAGCAGGTCTTCTGGGGCAGTGACATCTTTCCAAAACCTTATCCATGCTCCATTCTTTGCAGGGTGCATCTCAGTGCATCTCTGAGTTTTGAACTCCTCTTGGAAAGAACGGAGATGAGTCGCTTCAAGAAGAAACAGAATCTATGGGCCTCTGGGGTTGGCAGAGGGCATCACATGTGTAGCCAGGCACAGCAGATGATGCAAGATCCAAACATGATGGCCCAGGCAGCATCAAAGCAAGTTGCTCATATTTGATTGCTTCCTCCAGCAGCCCTCTAGCTTTCTGATTCCTGTACCTTTGTTTCGGCAAGGTGCAGCAGATGATGCAAAATCCGCAAGCAATGGCCCAATTGCAGCAGATGAATCATGCCTGCAGCAAGTCTTTCAATGTCTTGCCTGTGGTAAGTCCATACGGATGCCGGGCCATGCCTAGGATAGTTTAGTTTTATATATTACATACTATAACATATGGTATAGGCCTTTTGCCGAGAAACAGACTGAAACTCCAAAGAGACATTTCAGTTGAAGCACATACTGCAGCATTGTGTCTAAGGATGGGCAGTGGTGGTTTGGGTGGCCTAGGACGGTAGGAAAGCAGCAAGCAAGAGCTGAGTCAAAACTGACTTGCTCTTCAATACTCTTCTTCCAGTACAGGCTGTGGTATTCGAGTTGGCAATCACCAAAACAAAGTTTTGAAGATGTCCAGAGGAGCAGCTTGACCAGTGCCATGGGTGATTGCCTGCTGTGGCTGAAGGAAAGAGATGAAAAACAGTCATCTTTCCTGGCATCCTCAGGTGCAGGGTGCCATCCTTGATCGGTTTGTCCGAGGATTTTGGCATGTGCTTTGTACAGAGGAGCCTGGCAGTTCGTGCTTCATTCGGAAAAGGTCTCCCCTGATCTCCCCTGCAGAGTCACATCTTTCCATCACATTAACTGCGATTTCAACCGAGAGCCAGTAAATCCTCCATGCCAACTTCAGGATCGTCACAGTTCCATCCAGCTCGCACACTGTCGCAGGATTTTGGTTCGAAATCCTTTTAAATCGACATCCTATCCTATCTTGATCATGTAGACCAAATGTAGGCCAAGAGGGTAGGCCACGAGAGTGCTTCTAGACCAGGCCGTCAAAGTACATCACAACGAACGTACGGTTTCTGTGGTATGGAAGTTTGAAAAAGGCAGGGTTTAGAATCTTGGAGTCGACATATTGAATCTTTAAGTATGTGTTACATGCGGACTGGTATTTCTCTTATAACTTCTATGGTGCTGAACACCTTTCCTGTTTTCATTAGAAGACGTGGGCTGCAGATGGCTGCGATCGATGTCAAGGGTTAAGACCGTCCGTTCGACAGGTGCAAATGGTCAACTTAACACATTGGATGTAATCCTCCGACGACCACCCGGCAATCTCATGGTCTTTTTCCCTGGTGATCTTTCAGCTGGGAGAGAAGAGATGAAAGCAGATGAGGAATGCAAGGATTGGATCGAATGGAACACGGAGGCAATTGCGCAGCTATTGTCTCGGAGATTTCCATTTAGCATCGTCGTAGTGCATCCCTCCAGAAGGCGACAGGGCTATAGCTGCTATGATCACTTTCTCATCACCAATCTTAATGGTGATCCACGTGATGGGGAATATGACTCGGAAGGTTCAGCAAGCTTACACCTCTTGATGTTGCTTGAGGACCTGTCTGTGAAGATGGGGCTCCAAAAAAAGGACCTTCTTTCATCTTTGCATTTAGTGGGCTTCAGCAAAGGAGCTGTTGTTCTGAACCAGCTTCTGGCTGAGTTTGGAGCAGACTCAGAGACACCGGGGCCTCCAATTCGATTATTGTCACTCACCCGGAGCATTGCATGGGTAGATCCAGGTCTCAGCGACGACAGCTGCGTATTCCTGACAGATGAGGACTTATTGCGAATGGCTGCAAGGAGATTTCATTCATGTCATCCCAAAACTGGCTTATACGCGATCTTTTCTCCTTTTCAACTTTACTTGGACACTTACGAGTTTGAGTACGAGGATGACGAAGCGGCAACCTCTGAGGAACTGGGTTTGGACCTTGTAAAGTCCATCATGGAAGAGGAGGGTATTGCCATGGAGGTGGAATACTGCTGCTTTAACAAGGAGCCAACCATGCGGACCCACTTCCAAGTACTGAAGGAATTCAACTTGCACCATGTCTCGCAAGCAGAAGGTGGCGGGCAAAGTCACAGCAAGAAAGTCTTTAAGGAATCTCGCAGTATTAGACATACCATCACAATGACATTGTCTCGGACGTGCGTTTGCATGTGATGCTCGTCAACAAGACAGACTTCACTGCAGCGCAGCCAATTCTTTTGAATCTGTCAGCCTCCATGTTTGACTTTGAGTCGGAGGAGGTTTGCTAGGATTGCCCTGGATTGCGTACAATATGTCATTTTGCATACAGTTTTTCTGAGAATACCTCGGCTGCGTTTCAACCTATGGGTAACCATTGACCACAAGGCAACTGCTAGCTGTTATAAGAGTTTGGGCCTTGGCGAATCTGCTGATGCCAAAAGCAGCTAGTTGATGCAACTGGCGATGCACCAAATAGCAATTTTAAAGGCGCTGAAAGAGTGTTTCCAGAATGGCTTTCAACTCCAGATTTGTCGTGTACGTGTCACCTCTCGGGCGGTGTTGTGGTGATTTTGGCATGCCTTGGTTTATTTGCTGTTGGGCTCGAATTGCAGTACTCTTAGCTGAAAAGCGCTTTAGTTTCAGTCTTCGCAGCCATTTGCATCGGTTGCAGTGCTGAACTCAGAGGATGACTTCCTATATGCATGTATGATTAGTGATTAGTACAGTGAGAAGAGCAGTGCGATGTTGCCAGGTAGTGTGCATGTTGCAACTTTGAATTGTTTGAAAACGCGACTGCGGATGGTCTCTAAGGCTTTGCGACCTCGCATGCTGGTGAATACCCCAGAATCCACGCCCACAGGCACCAGAAATTTCTAAATATGTCTGTGCCAAATGAGGGGCACCATGTTTGATCTGTAAAGGATCTTTTCAGACTGGAAGTTTTTTCCGGAAAGACTTACTCATAGACAGTAGATGATGTTATACAAAGTGTGGCTGAGCACCTCGGAAGTAGTTTGAGAGACCAACTGTTGAGCTGCAACTAAGGCTGCCTGCTTCCAAAGGCACAGAGGTTTTGAGTTTGTTTCTCAGCGATGCTAATGCTGTGATTTCACTGCTTCACAGAGCCCTGCTTTCTTGTTTTCAAGGTCTGACAGGGTGCAATGAGGAGGCAAGTGGCAAGTCTCATCAAAAAAAACAGATATGTCATACTTACGGCAGGGACCCTTCACCATTGGATTTTTTCTTCAACTCCACCAGATACTTCCCGGAGTGAAGGACGGCATAGAATCATACAGCCATGTATATGATATTATGATATATACACGTATATACTATAACATCTATTGCACATACACACATATTCATCGAATTCCGTCAAGGTTTCTTCTCTTGAAAGTGTGCTTTGGACATCTCTGTGATACGTCTTGGGGAGGTGGATTCTCCATGCACACTCGGTACTTGGACTGAGCTTGGCCGATGAGTCGTGGACTTAAATGCCTTCATCTCATTTCATATCCACATTTTGGAATCGCCTAAACGGACAGCCTGATTTTGATCAAAGGTGTTTCGGCAGTGTTTGTGCAGTAGATGATATGGACCAAGATCTCTTCAAGGCTGGATAATTGCAACATGGAGTTGAAAGCCCCAGAATCCACTAAACCATTTTTTAAAGCATTCCTTGCATTTCTTACTAAGGCTTTGGTTTTGTGCATCTGATTGTTTCAATGTCTTTCAAGGCCTTTGATCCATCAGTAGAAGAAGATGCTGGCAGCTTGCAGCTGTTGCAGGTTGGGATGTGATTGAAAGCATCCTCCATAAGACCTTTCGTGGATAAGTTATCTTCTTTTGATGGCATGCAGGTTGCCCGGGTTGCATCCTCTGAATTGCTGAAGTCAAGTACCAGCGGGAGGAGTTTACAGGCACCCATTCTGGCACGCTGAGTCCAGTGGTGTGGAAAACATGCATAGTATGCAGACAGTCTGTAGGTTGAGTCTACAAACTCTACGTCTTCCTTAGAAATGACTCTGCCCGCATCATGGTGGCAGGACTGGCATGCGGGTGAAGCGTTTGAGTTGCATTTGGAAGGGCTCATAGAGTTGTCGCTCACCCTTTCGCCTCCAGGAGACTATGAGGGCAGCAATAAGTGGCAGAACAATGACGCCTATCTTGATTTTGGTAGGGTCAGGGCCTTGTCATATTTAGATGCTTGCAGCGCATTCCATGCAACCGACCAGTAGGAATGTGAAGTTGGCCATGCATAAGCCACGAACTAGCCGTTAGAGCAGAAGATACGAGTTTCGCTGTTTTTGAGGCTTGCGCTTGGCTTGGGGATGCTAATTCTCGTAGTCTTGCAGTGGTGTCTCGGTCATCAAGATCCAGCAACATGGGCAGGTGAACCGCTTGGCGACAACTCTGTAAAATGAGGAGAAAGTGCTGGAAGCGGGTAAGATTCAAATTCAAAAGTCACTCGACATTCCAACGACAAAATGATGTAGACAAGCCCAATGATCATTGATCTTTGGCCACTTGTACAGTGCATGCTGTTATCAAATTGTTTCATCAGAAGCAACTCCGTGCAGGAAGAATCCTCTCCATTTCCTTGTTTTAATGTCCGAAACAGAGGGCGTTTTTTGAAGTGTCCAAATTCAGATGCTTTTCCAAGGTTGGATGCCAAGAAAAGCTCGCAACGAAGAGGTCAAACGATCAGATGTCTCTGGGGACACTCTCAATGCGCAGAATCCGTTGGAGTCCAGGCATTCTTCGTGCTTTTTGTGATGGTGAACGAGTCTATGGATCATCGAAGAGTACACGATCTCTTCCAGCCCAGCCCTTGACTGATGGACCGATGAAGGATCGTTGAGTTGTTCCTGCCAATTTGGCCAGTTTTCCTCCATCAAGGAAGACTACGCACAGCTTTTCGAAGCTCGTACCTTTGCACCCAAGGGGAGATGGTCGCTGGACTTAGCAGACTTTGCTCAGCAGTCATGTGAAACCGGGTCAGTCTATGTTGATGCTGAGGTCTTATCCTGGAATGGGTGCAAGCTTCACTCCTGGGCCTGGAGCATAGAACATAGCCTTTGTGAAAAGTTGGGTAGCATAGAGCTTGGCTACCTAGACTTGATAGTTGAAGATCTTGCCGGGCGCAAGAAAGAAGCCAAGGGCATAGGGAAGTTTCTCCTAATTTGGCAAAGCTTTTATCCTTTTCCATTCAAACAATGAAGGTTGCTTGCAAAGTCGCCTAGGCCCAAGGCCGCCACTGCAGAGCTTTTGGTGTCAAAGTGCACAAGCACTGCTTGAGGCTACATGTGCACATTCTGCTCTGAATCAGCTCAGTCAAGTTGAATCTCTGAACTAATGGATCCGTAAAGTTTGCATCAAAAACAGGCACAATATGACAATCTGTCAGTCTTTCCGTCGAGTCGGACTCGGCAGGTGCATCACAGTTTGGGACTCGACTCATCGAGTCATCAACCCGGGTTGGCCGGGTGTCAATTCCTCGGGCATTTTGGCGTTTTGGAAAGCACTTCAAAGCGAGCCAGAGCAAAGGCTCATGGCGACCAAAGTGTCCGAGGGTCACAGAGTTCACTTTTGTAGCGTATTGTAGCATTGTACAAAGATTTTGGAGAGTTTCAGAGCAAAAAAGAAACATGAGATTGGTCAGATAGGCAAGGCCAATGCAGATGACACAGAATGCATAGGGTTCATGGGTTTCAACAGTTGGAAGTTGCAGACAGAGAAGATGTGGCTTTCATCATACTCAATTGAGTTGGGGCGACTTGTCCACCGCAGCTTTCATCAAGATGTGGAGTATGAAATCCAGGTGCTGAAGCAACCAATTGCATGTAAGTCAAAGTTTTCATGAAAATGGCTACATGCTGAATATGTAAATTAGAATTGCAATGCCTTTAATACAAAAGGGGATGGTGTCACACGAAGTAGACCGTCATTGCAGTGGCACATCAAGCTTGTACGTGGCTTCAACGCCTTTTGAGTGTCACAAAGACGATGCCGCGACCTCCAAAGCGCACCTCAGAAGCCTACACGGATCTACCTTCCGAGGAGTGATTCCAGGGAATCTTCGATTGAAAAGCTCCAGCGTCGTCACTTGCTCTGACTTCAGCACTGGAACGTTCATGTTTCTTGTCTGTTTCTTGTCCTTGCAGGAGACTGCCCAGGGGCCCAGGTCACTATCCCCTCCCAGGCCTGAAACCCCAACAAGCTTAAATTACATACGAGCCTGTGGGCCTGGGAATTGAACATTTGTTGTGCCTATCTGAACAGGATTTGTTAATTTATATAGTATATTTTAGCTAGATCTTTTGCTGGAAAAGCCGACTGCCTTTGCATATGGCTTCAAAGTATGCATGTCTCAGTAGACTAAATCCGACAATGTTGGCCTCAAGTGGCTTGGATGCCTTTGATCTGTGGAAGGTTCTTCAGTGACACCAAGCCCCACCATAGCGCAAAGGCAAAATGCTGCGATGCAAGGCTGTGTGCGGTAGGGTGGGCTTTCTGGTAGAATTTGTGACAGGTGGGTGATGTACAGAAGCCGACATCCCATGTCCCAGAAGGCTGGTGTGTTTGATCTTCACGTGTCATGAAGTATCCAACTGAGGATCTTTCCGAATCTCTCGTTGTCATTGTCACGCCACCAATTTCCGTCAGACATGACAGCGACGGCGAGACTTCGGCTGGACGAGGTATCACGCCTCTTTCCCGAGGTAAGGGTCCAGTCTGCGTTTTCACGTAAGCCAAGGGATGTCATGATGTCATCCCTAAAACTGTGAGCATCCCCAAACAGCTCGCATGTTCTCATGAATTAAAATGGACATTTGCAGGAAGTTATTATTGTCATACCTGAAAAAGTAAGGGATCCTGATCCTGATGTCGGGGTCCTGTGAGTCAGTTTTTCTCAAGTGCAGCCCGCAGGCCCATCGACCCCACGAAAGGAAACCAAAGCAGGAGAAGTGTTTGATTGTGACTTTCTCCGTTGCAGCAGCTTTGAACTGCCCACTTGAAAAGAGAGGAGATTAGAGCGGACACATAAGTGGAAACAAAATACCAAAGAGGTTGTGAAATACAAACAAAATGAAGCCATACAATACTGCAATACCTTTGCCTCACAAAAATACTCGGATGGTGCTCTAGGACTCTGTGCCAAGCTTTAGCAAGCTCAAGAGGCGAGCGGCATGCGTCATCTGCGTCATCATTTGATTATGAATAGCTCGAATAGCTCCAGTTTTCACTCAGAGAATGTGCGCGGATAGGGGGCAGTCCCATCAGTCGCCATCTCAAGATGGACTGGGCGTCCGCAATCGTCATGGTCTTGGAGATTACATTTGGCAACAAGCAAGAGGATATCGGTGAAAGTCAGTCAAATGAATTTGTCAAATTTCCATGATGCTTAGTCCAACGGTGTAGGAATTTTTGGAAGAATTGCGAGCATCCTGAGGTTTGGCCACTGGATGCATGGGGACTGCCAAACAGGCTGGGCTGGGAGGAAGGAAACCTGCTACAGCTTGACACAGCAAATAGGATCAAGAAGCAGCTCCCACCCAACTGTGGCCACTGAATATCGCAGAATCAAGTAATCAGGGGCTAAAGCTTCCTTTTGTATTGCTTAGCTTGTCTATCCAAACTTCTCTGACTGTGGACAAGGCAGCATTGTACCCACCATGTGCTCAAGAATTGCAGCCAGGAGCAATGCAATAAATCGGAGTGAAGCTTCTCAATCTGAAGTGTGCTTTGATAGGTGCTTACCGCTAGACAATGCACCCAAGCTGCTTCTCCTTGTTTTCATTCACTTCCCAAAGACTCAACTCACTTTGACTTGGAGATATGAATCTGTCTTGCGCTTTTGCCGGGGTCGTTAACACAGCCAGATACGTTTCACCGAATAGATCAAGGCAGTCTCAGTAAAAGACAGTCCTTTGGATCTTTGTAGGACTTGCTCGACCTATGCCAATGCAGGCGAGACACGGATGCCTATGTTTTTTCGGCATGTTTCGGCTTTCTTGGCCAGCTGTGTTGAGGCAATTCAGTGTGCCGTTCCCAGTGGATCTCTTGGACCTCCCGGAAGGATATGTGCCGCAGTCCCTAGCTTCAGTCGTTTCAACATTCCATGTTTTCACCATGTTTCAACAACTGGTTCGATGTACCAGGGTAAGCAAGCACGGTACAGATTCGTGAACTTTGCCTCTTTCAACTCCGGACTTTTCCGTAGTTGGAGTGGTGGATGCTGGTACAGGTATGAATGGTACTAAGATGCAATGCCTGTGCAGGTTGCAAGAACCCTTACACCGAAAGGCTTGTGTGAAGCACAGCAGCTTTTCTGCATTGAGCAGAGTTTCTGTTTTCTGATTCAGAGAAAAAGCATGTCAGGCTGCTAAAAGCAGCCCTTTCAATCTAAATTGCAAGCTTCTGTTTGCTGCACGCAGCTATGAATTGGAGCATTTTTGCATCATAAATCATAGCATTCTCATGCATTCCCAGGATGCAGCATCGTAGTCCATCTCCATGTGGCTTTCGCTCAGGACTCACACTTAGTTGATTCGAGATCCTGAAAGCTCAGAAGTGAAGCTTTTGAGAACTGCAATATGAATAGGTATGAACAACTAGAGCCGATTTCAATAATTTGCTTGATGTTGGAGCTACAGCGGACCTCTCTCTTCATTCCAAGGCTCATATTCCCCTTTGTATCCCTTTGTGGGACTAGTTGTTGTGTGCCTTCACGTACCAGATATCAGAGAGCACCATGGTCCTATCCACATGGGACGGAACCACAGAACATTCATGTTTGCTAATTTACCCTAGGGGACAAGGCAAGCTACTGATCAAACGGAAACCAAAGCAGTGACTTGAGAGTTTAGGCTGCTTCGTATGTCTATAGCACAAAATTTGGTCATGTCATGACATATAGCAAAATTTCTCATTCATTGAGACCTCTCGTCCATTGAGGATCTGGCGCATTCAGCCGCTCACCTTCTCCTGTGCAAACAACAGCCTACTCGGTTCCAGCGCCAGTGATATCATCGACGGCTGTATCAAACAGCCGGCCGCTTCTGAGTTGCATTTTGATGTCTAGTGTGGCCAAGGGGTTTGTTTACAGCTGCTTGGATCCTTTATTATTCTTACTGTGATTTTATTTTCATTTTCTCTCTCTCTCTCTCCCTCTCTGCCTGCTTGAGGGATTTGTTTGTTTTGGGTATGACTTCTTGACTCCTTCCAGGTTTGTGGTGCCAAACAGCATGGGATCCTTAGCCCAGAAACTCTCCACAGTGCAGCTGGGAGGGCTTCAACCTATCATCGCACCTGTGACAGCACAGTGTGAGGCTCAGACCGAAGTCTACATCTTCGGAGGCATTAAGAGTTTAACCTTCGAAATCATTTTTGTCATTTGATAGCTTTTTCCATTCCGGACGGCAGTGGGACTTTCTTCCCAAAGATGCCGATACGGCATCCTGGAAGCATCCAAATGGATTGTATGACTGTATAACTGAATGTACAATCATGGTAATGCACACCCCTGCATAGTCTTCATAGTTTCCCGCCGTCTTGACACGTAAACCACCAAAGTTATATGCGTGTGCAAGGTCAACGTGTACATGGTCCAGCGAGAATCCGTTCCAAAGTGCCAGCGTTCCCAAAACGGTCGTTGTAACACGTGGAAGATCCGTGTCGCCAGCGAGATCACAGGTATCTTGGCAATGAGGCGCCCTGATTCACAAGAGTCTTGCGTTTTTTTTTTACCTAGGAGTTTCAACAAATTGAAGCTTACAGTGGATCTGATGGTGCACAGTGTGATGTGCAATGCTGAGGAAGCAACGTATTCCACCATAGCGACAGCATATCCAGCATCGTCAAATGCATCTCCAGCAATATCCTTCAGACCTGTAGTGTCGCCAGCAACATCCTTCAGACAAACCATGTCTCCTGGACCATCCTTCAGACACACATTGTCTCCTGGACCATCCTTCAGACAAACCATGTCTCCTGGACCATCCTTCAGACACACGATCTCTCCTGGAACATCCTGCAGACAAGCTGTGCCTGAGACATACCAGTTCCCAGGCTTAATTTTTTCACAAAAGTGTTGCATTTTTTCCTCCACAGTGTGTAGTCTTTGAAGACTGGGTACTTCTCCAGAGTGTGAAGCACTGTGAGGTATCCCACAGTTGGACCTTGGAGTCGTCCCACTTCATGCTCACCTGCGAGACAGTCACCCATTTTGCAAGTGCTCTGCTTAGTGAGCTCAGATTCCATGTGAGGCGAATCGATACTGAAGAACAGAAAGACGGCTTGGCCAGGAATAATCCTGAATCATCAATTTAACTCAATGATTCATGTTGGTTGCAAGATTGGGAGCAAAAGAATCATAGGAACTGCGCTGTATGAGACCTGGAATGAATTTCATGAAGAGCCACATCAGGTCAGAGAAGATTTCGTGGTGATGCGGCAAAGCTCTCAATTGCACAGTGTGTCTGTGCCTGGGCGTGCAATTTTTGCAAGGAGTTGTTTCTGAGCTTATAAATTGAGCATGGGAAATCACTTGAAAGCACAGGATTTCTGAGATGCTTGCCTCTATCTTCCAGCTCCCCGAGGTGCAGGATGCAAGATCATCCCCATGTCAACAGCCGGGCGTTGTCAGATGCCGAGCTTCACAGAACATCGAACGACCAATGCCGCCGGTCAAGACAGAAGGCTTTGAGAAGGACTTGTTTTTCGGCAACACAACCAGAGCTTGGACCTGGGAAAGTTTTAAGGTGTTTTAAGGCCAGAACCAGTAAAGCCAGGTACAGCTGATTTCGGACCCTAGAAGTCTTTATGCGCAAAAATTAGTGAGTCTGGTGTTAAGGCAGCTGCTGTATGCAGCTGGCACTAGATTCTCTGATGTAGTGACTTTGCCTGATGGGAGACTTCAGGGGAGGACAAGTGCTTCGCGGTTTCTCTGTTAGGACTTTGCCGTGCCAGTGAAGGTCTGCGATGGAGATGGCAACGGCTTGCAAGAGGCGGAAACTGCCACATGCTCCTCCAGCTCAGGCAAATTCTCTGAAGATTCTTGGCCCGCAGCTGTGCACAGTCAACTCAGACCTTGACCTTCGAACATACTGTGCTTGTTTGCGACAGTATATGAAGAGATGAAGAGTCGCTTGGGAATGTTTTGGCATTTTTGGCATCTCTGACATGAAACCTGGTACAGCACAGGTCACACTCGTGGCTTGCAATAAAGTTGCAGCTAGTCCGGTAACCAGGGGCAGACAATCTATAGAATGATTATTTTCATGCCCATGGTGCTTTAGACAAGAGATCACTTGCAAAATCCATACTTCCATTGCTTCTTACCAACTGGTCGTGAGTGATTTGTACATTGAAGAAAAAGAAGAAAGATTTGCCGCTTGCTCAGGATCCGCAAAAAGCTGTTCCTGGTCACTTTTGTGTTGAGCCGCCTCCAATATTGACTCAGAACAATAAGGCCTGGGGCATGAAATGGCAGAGCTGAACATCTTTTCTTATGTTTGGTCGTCAATCACAGTTTTTCCAAAGCAATGTGCCGTCCTCATGTCTTTTCATCGCCCAATTGAATCCAGATGTGGACCATGTCCAGGCAGATTTGGAGGAGGCCTACATTCTGTCAGCTTTCAAAAGGAAAGATGATGAGTTCACGGCGGATGGGCGAAATGCTGATTTCTCACTCGAAGTTCAAGACCAAGAAAGCGAAGCCAAGGAAGATTCTGAAGAGAGCCAAGAGCAAGGCAGCCTTCCATCTGTTGAATCATTGAGGGCCACCCTACAAGCACTTCGAGTGCAGGATCGGCTGGCTCGAAGTGGTGAAGCTCCATTGGTGTCTACGGTCCCAACAGTTCCCATGGCTGTTTTGCCAATGGGAACATCTCCGGCTGAGTGCCATGCCTTGAGCGATTCTCAAAGATTAGAATCAGGCGAAGTTGAGGGAAACTCAGATGTCGTAGATGTCATGAATCCATGAATGGTGGGGAATTTGACAATGTTCAATTCGAAGTAGAAGCTCAAGAAACACTTTCTTGAGTATATCTGCTGACAGACTCACAATATGCATGAAAGAGTCGAAATTATTTTGCTGTGTGGCTTAAAGCAAGCCGTCTTGGTCATAGTGCAGGTCCACCAGGAGTTTGAACTTAAACCAGCCATCAGGTGCGAGTATTGCCTCACACTTGCTGCCATTGTCTCGACTATCTTTACCCGTCTCAGCTTGGCTCAAATCCGTTCACAAAGGGCATTTTGCTGCTGGAACCCTTAGGTACGCAAGCAGCCTTTCTTTTTGGCCATTGTAGAGTCAAAACTCACCTGGAAGCATCACCGAAGAAGCTCACAGCAATATCCATTTTGGGAGCTTGTGGTCACCCTGCAAGGATGATGTGGCGAAACCTGGTCCTCCTATTGCTGCCAGGGGCAGTTGTGAGACACTGAGGGTTTGGAATTTGCATTTTAGCACCAGGGACATTATCATATGTATATTTATACTATTATTATATTATGGATAGTATATAGATATTATTTTATATGTGTCATATTTTGTAATATGTTTATCATGTTAATATGTATATATATATATATTGATTTTGTTATCTATTGATTGTGTTATATATATACATATACATATTTTACATATTATATATTACATACTACATATTACATATTATGTATTACACATTATATATTTAATCTATGATATATTATATATTATATATTATGTATTATATATTGTGTTCACCTGTATGGTTTGGATCGGTAAGGAAGGGGAATGCTACTTGTAGGTTCAGTGTGATCATCACTGTACCCCTTTGCCATTTTGGCTTCAAGTTCATTGGGTTTTCACCCTGGTTGTGATTTTTAAAGCTTTTCAGCTTTAATCACTTTGCTTTTCAGCGTTTCTTAGTGTGTAGGGCCTGGGGAAATCATGGCTGACAAGTCCTCCACCAACAAGTTTCCTCAAGCGCTCGCACACCAACAAAGGTCGTTTCCCTCCTGCTCGAGCCAGTGATGATGATGCAAGGTCAGATGCATCATGGACAACCGTTCGGACTTCTGAAGTTGGGGAAGCAGAGACTTTGGGAGCAGGAGCTGATCAGCACCAGGGTCGTGGAATGGATCCTATCGCTGAGGAGGTGAAGAATGTGCCACCTCCACCGGCTACTCAGAAAGCTTGGGGGAATCCTACCCCTCCAAGTGCGGCTCCAGTGAATCAAGCAGCTCGCAATTTGCTTGATCACGCCAATGAGCCACCTGCAGCTCGCAGGTTGAGAAGACAGCAGGAAAAAGCAGAGAGACGTGGTTGTCGAGGGATCCGCTATGGTCAGATGGGTGCCCACAATGCTTGCAATGCTCAGTTGCCTGCACACATCAGGCAGGTGGGATCCCAAGCAGGTGAACGTTCTGTGCTGATCTTGGATAGCCGGGATCACCCGATGCAAAGCCCTTTTCAGGGTCGTTTGTTGGACGAGATCTTGACCAATGCCAACACCATGCTCAATGTGGTTTCGGATGCAAGCCAGGTGCGATCGCCCACCACTGGCTACCATTGCAACTGATCAATCAAGTCCTTGGACAACTTCAAGCTGGTGATCGCCGCAACTATGACCTCGTATGGTTCTGTGCCATGTGGCAGATGGGATCGCCATACTGCGGATGTCATGTCCCACACGGCTTTTCAGCCTTTTAGATGGCCAGTGATGACCGACGAGTCTCCTACGTGGGTCGATGTGAAGGTGAAGTTGGAGGGCGATCTGCTTCTCCATTTGGAATTGAGGGGCTATCGTTCCGACCATGATATGTCAGTTCAGATCTGCCATGTGGCAGATACCTTGCTGTGGTCGCTCGAAGAAAAGCCTTTCATTCCCACTTTCGTGGTCACGGTCTTTCAAGGCTGGAGGGTGATCGCCTGTTCATGGGAAGTAGGCGGTCGCCTGTATGCCCTATCGGAGAATGGTGTGGTCGTGGCCCTGGATTTTCCTTTGTGCCACATCGAGCTGAGGCTGGTCACGTCCTCATCTCCGGATGCATTTGGTTTGGATGCCGATCGGCTTGAGTTCCGTTTCTACAGCGGATCCGACAGGCTGAACGTGGCATGCAGCACCTGCTCGGTGCCCCCTACATGGTTGGTGGTTAGCCGAGTCTCTGGGCCGACCTTGATCAAGAATGCACAGTGGTGCCGTGATCACTACGCCAGGGTTGAGAGCCCTGATCAGACGTTGCACTTGTCGCAACTGGCTTCAGTCCATGCTCATTGGACTGTTTCTGTGGAGGCAGCTCATGAGGAGGAGACTGGACCCAGGATCTCTGCAGTCTCGGTCCAGAGCAACCCCAAGAACATGCACTTGATCGCGGAGTCCCCTTTGTTCAGGAAGGAGAAGGCGATCGTTGCTCGAGAGGCTTTGGCTGTTCAGGCTCACGATGTGAATGAGGAGGTGGTTTCTGCAGTGTTGCCACCAATCACTGGTGGGCCGGCTGTTCAGCCAGTGGCAGCTATGAGCAACGTGAGGGCCATCACTGGGGTCACACGTTCGTATCAGGCTCCTTTGACTCCCATCGCTGAGCAACAGGTTTTTCCTTGAGGGAAATCGCTCGATCCCAGCGGTGGCCAGCCTACGAGAAGTCACAAGATATCGTCTCTCTCTCTCTCTCTCGAGACCCTGCATGAGAAGGCCTGGAATATTCGACGGAAGATTGTTAGCAGAGTTCAAGGGGTGCCCATTTCTGAGAACTTGGTCAAGCTATGGGAATCCACCATGGAAGATGTTCAAGAAGGATCCTGTGTAGGACCGCTCGGTTCGGAACAGGAGGTATCGGATCTCTTGAAAGTTGATGACTGGATCCCTACGCAACGCTTTGAAGTGGTCCAAAAGAACAAGGTCAGAGGTTGCGATAGTGCAACAACCAACTTGATCAACAGGGCTACCGTGATCACAGAGAAGTTGCAGTTGCCATCAACTGACACGAACGTGGCAGCTTTGAGAGCTCTTCGCTCAGAGGCTCCTCTACAACAGCTGGGTGGTTGGGTACTGGATGAGAAGGAAGCCTATCGGGAAGTGCCCATTAGGCCGGATCAGAGGAAGTTCAGTGTCATCGCCCTGAAGAATCCCTTTTCAGGAGTTCCATCTTTCTTTGTGATGGTCGGCCATTCGTTTGGTTTGGTGTCTGCAGTTTATAACTACAACCGCCGTTCGGCAGCAATCAATGAGTTCTCGGTGTCGCTTTTTGGCTTAGTGGCTTTCAGCTTCTATGACGACAAGTATGGCTTTGAGCCGCTATCGACGGTGCAATCAGCGCATGAGGTTGCTCAACAAGTCCATTGGTGGTTGGGGGCTCATTTTGATCAGAAGAAGTTGCAGTTGGCAAGGGATCCTACCATCCTGGGAGTCACCTACAACTTGATCGAGATGACCCTTGAGATCAAAGAATCCAGGAAGAAAGATCTTTTAGAAGAGATGGACAGTATCCTAGAGTCCAAGTTGCTGGATCCAGGCACGGCTGGTAAGCTCAAAGGCAAGCTGATGTTTGGCGCTAGCCAACTCTGGAATAAAGTGGGTAGGGCATTCCTACGTTCCATCTCGGAAAGGCAGTACGCCAGGTTTGCTCTTCAGATTGGGTTCAAACTTGATCAAGCACTGGAAGTGTCTTTTCGACATTGGAAGAAGCTGATCTCGGAAGGTCCGCCTCGTCCGATCGAGCTGATGCACCAGAAGATTTCAGACGCTGTCATTTTCACTGATGGTTTTACTCCGGATCCGAGGTCGAAAGAGAAATCTCCGTCTATGGTGGGTGCTGTCCTTTTTGATCGTAGGATGTCTTCGCCGCTTCAGCTGTCGGAGGTAGTGCCGCGATCGATGGAAGAAAGATGGCTCCCTAGGAAGACACAGGTTGTTCCGGTTGAGATGTTGGCTCCAATCTTAGCTCTTCAGACCTTCTACGACAGACTGAGAGGAGCTGATATCATTTTGCTCATTGACTCAGAGGCAGTTGAAGCAGCCTTGATCAAGGGCTACTCATCAAAAGAGGATCTTTGTTCTTTAGTGTCAGTGTTTTGGGATCTTGTTTTTGAGCTGAGGGCTAGAGTGTTCATCGATAGAGTGGCAACTGATGCAAATCCATCAGGTATGCCATCGCGTGGTGACGTTCGTACTGGAGAAGCCGTAGGATGGCGGACTGTAAAGGCAGTATGGCCACGGGCTCTCCTGGGCAATCGTGCGTGATCAATTTCAGTGGAAAAACAGGGCCTGGGAGTTAAGCTGAGAGTTCAAGAAGGGGGGATCCACCCACTGTCCTTTTGGCCTGAGGTCTTTCGACTCTAGCCCAGTGTGAGTTGTGATTTCCCCCCAATGTGGATTTCAGTTTTTCAACTTCTGTGTCCATCATCTCACTGGTTCCAACCTTATCAGTGGATGTTCATTTGATCAATGGATGTTTTGTTCAACTCTGTCTAGCCCCATGCCATTAGACAGATAAAAAGTGTGTGATCACAAGCGACTGTGGATGCGGTCTGAACTAAGCGAGTAGTGTTCACCTGTATGGTTTGGATCGGTAAGGAAGGGGAATGCTACTTGTAGGTTCAGTGTGATCATCACTGTACCCCTTTGCCATTTTGGCTTCAAGTTCATTGGGTTTTCACCCTGGTTGTGATTTTTAACCCAAACCCACCCTCGAGCCCTGTTAAGGAGGGAGTTAAGCTGAGAGTTCAAGAAGGGGGGATCCACCCACTGTCCTTTTGGCCTGAGGTCTTTCGACTCTAGCCCAGTGTGAGTTGTGATTTCCCCCCAATGTGGATTTCAGTTTTTCAACTTCTGTGTCCATCATCTCACTGGTTCCAACCTTATCAGTGGATGTTCATTTGATCAATGGATGTTTTGTTCAACTCTGTCTAGCCCCATGCCATTAGACAGATAAAAAGTGTGTGATCACAAGCGACTGTGGATGCGGTCTGAACTAAGCGAGTAGTGTTCACCTGTATGGTTTGGATCGGTAAGGAAGGGGAATGCTACTTGTAGGTTCAGTGTGATCATCACTGTACCCCTTTGCCATTTTGGCTTCAAGTTCATTGGGTTTTCACCCTGGTTGTGATTTTTAACCCAAACCCACCCTCGAGCCCTGTTAAGGAGGGAGTTAAGCTGAGAGTTCAAGAAGGGGGGATCCACCCACTGTCCTTTTGGCCTGAGGTCTTTCGACTCTAGCCCAGTGTGAGTTGTGATTTCCCCCCAATGTGGATTTCAGTTTTTCAACTTCTGTGTCCATCATCTCACTGGTTCCAACCTTATCAGTGGATGTTCATTTGATCAATGGATGTTTTGTTCAACTCTGTCTAGCCCCATGCCATTAGACAGATAAAAAGTGTGTGATCACAAGCGACTGTGGATGCGGTCTGAACTAAGCGAGTAATATATTATATATTATATTTTATATACTATATATTATATATCATATATATTTATATAATATATAATATATTACATACTACATATTACCTATTACGTATTACACATTATATATTTAATCTATGATATTTTGTATATTATATTTATTATACATTTTATATTATGTATTATATGTTATATATTATATATTAAATGTATTATATATTTTTTTATTATGTATTATATATTTCATAGTAGATATTACATATATGTGGGAAA
>DF242381.1:0-51227 GCA_000507305.1 Breviolum minutum Mf 1.05b.01 | reverse complement strand
GGCGTCTGTACTTGGGGTGGAATGAAGGAAGGATGTACTGTTACTATGGGAATTTAACGGTACCCTCCAAACGCTACCCCCCAATACATAAGGTCCTTATTAACAGGTTATTCACCACCATTTCCCTTAATAAGACCTTAAGAAGGCCTGATTTCCTGGGGGGGGTAGCTTTGGGAGGGGTACCTTACAATCCCATAATGTTACATGCAG
The DNA here is from genome assembly GCA_000507305.1 of Breviolum minutum Mf 1.05b.01. Lineage (NCBI taxonomy): Eukaryota > Dinophyceae > Suessiales > Symbiodiniaceae > Breviolum > Breviolum minutum. The sequence goes on along the minus strand of DF242381.1, from coordinate 51,017 downwards.
GTAAACTGACATCTGGTTGGATGGAAAAATCTCCCATGTTTTAATACCCATAGGATCCAAGTATGGTATATTTACCTACATTTATCCTAAATATCAACTAAATGTAGGTTAATATACCATACATGGATGGTATGGGATAAGGAATACATCTTCAAATTGGAATCCATTTTTCATTTGCCATGTTAGTTTACCAAAGGGCAAGTAAAAATCTAAGGGGTGATTTCTAGAAGCACGCTCGATGTAAGAACAAGTTGGGGGTTCGAAGTTTTGATTCAATCAGGTAAGTTGAATTTGCAAGTCTGATAACATCAGGGTTCAAAGTCTTGATAAAACCCAAATGAATTGGGGTAAGAAGATTGGCAAAATCATGTAAATCTCGGTTCGGAGTTGTTAAAATCTGAAGGCACGCTATATACAAACAATATACCATCTATGTATGGGTATATTTGCCTACATTTACCATAAAAAGCCCAGCTTTCATGTAGGAAATATACCATACATTGGATCCTATGGGAAACAATATGCACATAACATACAAACCAGATTCAGTAAATCACTGCCCCATCCAACATACTCCAACCAACCAATCTCCACTAGAATCAGCAAGTTCTTCATGTGTATCAGTACATGACATGATACTTAGAGGTTCAGGATACTTAGTAAGTGGATAGGAACAAGGGTTATAACCTCTATAAGTGGCTTATATGTCCCCTAACTAGGGTTATAAACCTACAAAAAAAAGTTACTACGTATCCTGAACCTCTAAGTAGCCTTGACAAAAATGGGACGTATGGCCTGAACTCAAGCCAGCAAACCTCTTAGCACCAGTCACTTTCGGCATAAAACTCAGACTTGTTACAGTTGCGACAAAAAGAATAGGATGTCCTGCTGGAAGTGATCGGTTCACGATCGTCAGTAGGTTGGGTTAGTTATCACCTATTTAGGGGACGTATCCAACCTACTTAGATTGGGGTTAGGACATCCAGTTACTAAGTACCAGCAGGACATCCCAGTATCCTTGAATTTGTGTCGCTGGATTTTCCGTTTTAAAGGGTGGCATCTGGGATAGTAGAAGGCTGACATCAGCACCAGTCTGGATGAATTTTGGAGCCCGTGATGCTGTGAGAAGAGGTTTTTCTCACTGCACCGGTCGACCTGTTCTTCTCATGGGGCCCCACCGAAAAATATATGGGGCCGCAAAAAAACGTCCCCCCATTTATAAAACAATAGGCGTTTTAAAGGCGCCCACCAAAAGCCTGGAAACTTTTTCCAGGAAGGAATTCTCTTGGCAAGATCGGATCACCCCCAAAAGTAACCTATAAGTGGTGGTTTCAACCCCATTGAAACATATTAGTCAAAATGGGAATCTTCCCCAAAGTTCGCGGTGAACATACAAAATATGTGAAACCACCACCGAGCAACGGCTGGAACCCCAAAAAAATTGGTGGAATTTGTAGTGTTGGGTCGACGGTTCCCCCTTTCAGGTTCCAGCCCTTTAGTTTTTTGGGGTGGTGGGCTCATTTCTCCAAACACCAAAACTATAGTTTTTCCGAGGATCATGTTTGAGGGCCTAAAAAAAAATCAATCAAGGGAGTCATTCAAAATTTCAAACTTATGACTCACCATCCTTTCTGCTTATCAGCACCATTACGAAGGCTAGAAAAAAAAACACCTGGATGATCCCCAGTTCAGCTGGGTGTGAAAAACACCGTGGTTAGATGTAAGCCAATTGATACTGTTGATATCGTCTTGGGGCTCAACCGTATCGGGCTCCACCAAAACGGACTGCGAAAGAAGGAACTGCCTACGTTCATGTACTGCAAGATGAAGGTCTTGCAGCTGGCAAAGATAGCTGAGTGACTTGGTTGCGTGGGACAAGAAGTTGGTCTGCAATGCCTGCACTTCGGCATCCCACAGCCGAGCAGCAAGCTTCGCTTCATGATCCACCCTGTCATTCCAGTACGTCGACCATTCCGTCACCGTCTGAAAGTCATTTGTAGCTCCGGCCTTCTCAGATTCTGCTCCAAGCGAGGGCTTTGCTGCAGCTAAAGCAGCGAGCAGTGCCAGCCCTGGTGCATCCCGACATAGGACCAGAAATCAACAACAAATCAAAAAATACACCCGCACACAAACTGACATATCCATAGGATCCACGTATGGTATATTCAACTACATTTAGCTGCGTTTTATGGTAAATGTGGGTAAATATACCAGTCACATGTATGCTATGGGATAGTTAACGCCCCTGAAAAAAGTGGTGGGAAGTTGGCAAACAAATTCCGGCTTGAACAATTTGGGGAGCAATGAAAAAACGGCCTGTTTTCCGGGGCGTGGATGTTAGTGTTTGGGGCATGGGCTTTTTCTATACCCTTGAAGGTTGGCGGCTTCAACTACCATCCGAAAAAAAATGATATCGTCCGTCAAGATTTATAGGGGGTATAACCCAATTTATAGACTAGTAGGGGGCCCACCTTGAAGGGAATCTTCCCAAAATAGCGGGAGACTTCATGGGCGTCATCACTAGGTTAAGTGGCTTCAAATTATGTTGTCACCAAATGTTTCAGGTACCTGGTACCTAAAATAGAGGTACTGTTGATGGAAGAAATCCTGCAACACCCTGTAAATAATGAGTATTTGCCATATCAACTGGTACAGGAGTCTTTCCAAATCAACCGTGCCGAACCTTATTTTCGGCTATTTGGGGGATGGGGGAAACTCCCTTAAGCCGTATCCATACAGCTCAAAAAAGGTGAGGATTACTCCGTTTTAGGTAACTGAGAAATGTTTGGTGATGTTGGGAAGACTCCGAATTCTTCGGGGAGATGAAGCCGCATGGGCCCTGTAAATGGGTAACTGGGGATATAAGTTATAACCCTACTTATAGGGATTACAAGTCCATTTATAACTTTAGTCAGGGGCCCACCTCGTTGCTAAACCTACCTTTTTTGGGTTATGGATGCCCCCCCCATAATGTCCCCCAGGTATTTCTTGTCAGGTCTACCAATTGGTTTAGATTTTCATTCCATTCTCCACTTCATGCAGCCAGCTGCCTTTCACGGAAGCCGCTGGATCGTAGAGGATATATTCCTGGCACTGTAAAAACAAACGTCCAAGGTTGGGGGCAATATTTGAACTATAATAACTCACCAACTGAAGTTATGAGCAATGAAAAAACCCTTGGTTGTTTAGGATATGTAGGGGAGTAAACTACCCAGTTCTCGAGAGGGATTATTCCATAAACCCATGAAATAAGGATCCCTATAAATTACACAACCATCAATACATAACAGAAAGTATATTTTCGAGGCTCTACTGGGATGTCCATGGTACTTAGTAACTAGATTATAACCCCAATATAAGTAGGTTGTAAGTCCCCTAAATTGGTTATAACCCAACTTACTAACGATCGTTACTAACTTCCATGGACATCCTAGTATATTTTTGTTGGGCCATTTTGGTGAAGTTGTTTTCTCGTTTTATTTCCCTTACATTCACCATTTTTGTAAATTTAACAAAACGAAGGTCATGAACTCTGAGGAACTCTGAGAAACTCCATCCGGATCGCATCAAAACGCTGCTTCCCAGACAGTCAATGTATGGTATATACCTACATTCCATGGGAACCCAAAACCTTCATTTTTAGGGGTTATAACCCATATATTGAGGGCCTAAAACCTTCATTTTTCATGGTTTTGGGGTCCAAAGGTTTGCCATAAAACTCAACCAATGTAGGTAAAATAATCCATTAATACATGGAGCATATAAGTATATGGGATGATTTCTTTTTTGCCAGTTCCAAAAACCATGGAAAAATGAATCTTCAAAAGGGGGATCATCCACCCCGCCAGGTGAAGAATCCTGGTATAACTTAGATTTGCTTAAAATGACTTGGATTCACTGCTGATTTATCTGGCGGTAGAAAGCGATCGGAAAAAACACATCACTCTTCCGCAACCAAAAAAACAAATCCAAGAAACTTTCCATTGAAGAAATTGCCAATCCCAACAACCCAACAACCAATTTTTCCCTATAAGGCCATATGGGGGTTTCCTAAAATAGGGGCACCCAACAACTACTGGTTTTCCTACTAAAAATGATCATTTTGGGATGTTTTGGGGGTACCACCATTTAAGGAAATACCCATCTAGAATCCGTTTCCGTGTTTTTTTCTTCCGGCGCCTTGTTGGACAAGGGACGAAAAATCCGTGCCCTGTAGTGATCCAGCCCCTGAGAACTCGGGCTTGGAAGTTGACTAAAACAAGATGTTTCGGAGGAACACGACAAGTGATGATATTTACCTACTATTAACCTACTAATCATCGGTGAACCATATGATAACCATATGGCACATTAGTATGGTATGAACTTACGGACTCCGATTCGATCCTAATTATGGTATAATTTACCTATTACTTTAACATTAAAACAAAGCAAACATAGCAAACGGTGAAGGTAAATTATGCACTTTCAGATCATACATCTGGCCAAAATTTATACTTCACCATCCTAGATTTTCCTGAAGATCCGGATTTTCCCTGATTTCCCTTCCTTATCTACCTCTTGGGGGCCCAAAACTCGTTGTTTCGGTCACAATTCCACTTGACCAAATTTCAATGGGAACCCACAACCTTCATTTTTGAAGGGTTGTGATTTGTATAACCCATAAATCATATATTTACATAGGCCTTACAAACAACCTGCATTTTCCATGGATTTTTGAGGTCGGGTCCACCACCATTTGGGTGAATGGTCGCGATGAAATTTGCGACTTAAGGCAACCCCTTTCAGGTCCTAGCACGTTGAAGTTGTCCTGCCTGATACACTGAAAACATCTACACTTCCTGAAACTAACATAGCACCTGCCAGGAAACCATCCCAAAAGAAAACTTGTCTTCCAACCATTCATTTTCAGGTGCAGACTGTTAGTTTTAGGGGCTGGTAATTTTTCTTAACTTCAACTTAAAAGGTCTGTTCGTCCTGTTTAAACGTACGATTCCTAAGATTTGCCATACACATATTCCCTACAGAAAATGAAAAAAATCACCCAACAAAAAAAATCCAAAGAAAATTGAGGTTTAGAGAGTTTCAAAAAAATGTGACCCTTTGGTTGATCCCTGCGACGTGTAAGGACCCCGCCCCTGCCGGTGGTCGGTGCAGATCCACAAAAAAAGCGGCGCAAATCCGGCATACCACAATGGATAACACCGTCACCGCCAACGCCAAACTTCCATCCTGTGAACAAAGCTGTTTCACCTGGCTTGCGTATGAACAGTTCCATGTTGAACCCATAACGCTTCCAGGTTTCCAAGATGGTGGCGTAAAATTCACTCTTTTCCTCGATGCCTGGACAACAACACAAAATGCTGTCGTCACCTTCAAAGCACATCGCGAGCCATCGTGTGGTGCCGTCACGGAACAAGAAATTCTTGCGACTGTCGTCACAAACTTCCGCAGGATGTTCAAGCAAAACGCAGGCCCAGCACACATGTTAATCAACCAAGTCAAGGCTGAGGTGCCACGATGGCCACTACGCCTGACGGCGTCGATCTGCTTCGAAACATGCACCCAAACGCCATCCTTTTTTCACCGGAATTTAAACTGGTATGTGTCCACGGTACAAGCACGATTGTGTGCGTCAACGAAGCCATCTGGCTCGAACATAATCTCACCGAGAGTCAAGCCCGACTCCCAACTACCTCCCCAAAAATGATCCCCAACACAATCTTTTCATGTTCAAATAACAGGTCATTAACCACCACAAATTTCCCTATTCTTAAAGGCGTCATATTAAGGCAATATATTTGTGATGGGGGTATGCCACCATTGTTTCAACAACGACATAGCAGCCTCCTATTGCACAAGGTTTCAGAAAACTCCTTGTCAACATCCATGTCATTCTCTAGTTGTACCAGCAAGTTATACCTCTTGATACTTGGTATTTTGGAATGTTTCTGTGATGATTGACTATGGGGCGGTCTGATTGTTGTCTTGAAAAACTTTTGAGAGAACAACTTCCAGATTCTCTCCAAATTATCCCGCAATAGAATCCTTTTTCAACCAACCAACATCTCACCACCACGGCCAACAAAAATTGCCAGAAAACACCCCTAGTTGGTGGTTTCAACCCATTTGAAAAATATGATCGTCAAAATGGGTTCATCTTCCCCAAAGTTTGGGGTGGAAATAAAAAATAATTGAAACCACCACCTAGTTTCCAACTTGGGATCGTTTTTGAAACATCCCTTAACACAGGGGGGAGTTTTAACCCATCATTCCCCATCTATAAGTAGGTGAAATAACCCATCGATCCTAACCATTGATCCTAACTTCCAACAGGACATCCAAGTATTGAGACACCACGTCCATTTTTTTTTGGGGGGGATGGTCACACCAACACATCCAACACCAAGACCGACATCGAGAGGTTGGTTTCCCCATCCTCGATGCTAATGGAAAAATGCCGACCAGCAGTGCCTGCCAGTTAAGGCGGACGGGCCATGTCGGTCACAATGGTCATGATACCGTAATTTATATCATTTATTGGTGTTGGTTAAAAAGAAACATGATAATTGTTCATGACACAATATCAAATTTGGAACTTGTTATACAATTCGGATGAGAATGTGTGCCGTAGAATTCAAATTTTATCTCATGTCCGGAGGTGAATCTAGTTGGTGGCTGAACCAACCCACTTGAAAAAATATGCTCGTCAACTTGGAGCATTTCCCCAGGTAGGGATGAAAATTAAAAATATTTGAAAGCACCACCTGCAAGGTGGGCCCCTACTAGTTATAAATGGGGTTATACCTCCTATAAGTAGGGTTATAGCTCCAGTTACCCATTTAATTTCGGCCATTTATAGAGGTGATAACTCCATTTATAACGATCGTAGGGGCCCACCTTGTAGTGAATAGTATTTTGAAGCTTGCCACCAATTTTTTCGACAAACATATGCGTATCATTTCTTCAAGGTTTGGGGTAAATCACCCAAATAGGTACGTTTAGAACCCCTGAACGTGTTAACATGCCCTAAAAAGGGTGGTTGCCCTATAAAAATTGACCTTTTTGCAACGATTCCATACCTTGGCACCAAAAACAAACACAAACCATTCTGTGGATTTTGTTTTGCACAAGTTTTGGAAGGCTCCAAAACTATAGAAAAACGACAACTTGAGGAAGTTTTCAAGTGCCTTTTTTTCGGTGTTTTCGGCCCCGACCTGATTTCTTGATGGCATTCAGGTAATGCAAGTTGCCCGTGTCGTCCACGTCCGCGGTATAACGAAAAACGACAGCACCTGAGATGCAGTCGAACAAAAAAAAATATTTTCACGTCTCTTGGAAACTCATTTTTGAACCCATGACCAGTTATAAATATTTACAACTGGGGTAAAAAAGCCCTGATACATAGCCTTATAACTTGTAAATATGTAACTGGAATAGTCAGAAATTGTTACAACTCTACTCATAACTGGTAGAGGTCCATCTTGTAGATCATTCGGAATTTAAGGGGCGCCCCCAATGCCACGCCCGCCAGAAATAGCCGGCCTTATTGTGGGAGCATGGGTGGTTAATAGTCCCACTTAATAAATCTAACTAAGGCCTTATTTCTTGTGGCCGGTGGCATTGGGTGAATATCTGTTGAATTCATGGAACGAGAGGGGTTGAACGAAAAGAACCCACATGAACAGTGACATGAACCGGTTAAAACATCTACTGTAGTGCTGGGTTCACCGATTATATCATCTCGATGATTCAACAACCAAAATTCAACAAGGCCATCTTTGGATGGACTTTCCCCTTACCTTCACCGCATTTTATTAAAATTGAAGTCGGTGGTTTGGTCATGAAATCGTTTACAAACACACCCCATTGATGGAAGAAATCCTGAGGAGGTGATTGGACACCCCACTGAAGCTACTGATAAGGTTTTTTTGGATCCCTGGAGAATCTAAAAAAAACCTCTAGTTGGTGGTTTCAACCCATTTGAATAATATTAGTCAAATTGGAGCATTTCCCCCAAGTAGGGGTGAAAACCAAAAATACTTGAAACCACCATCCAGCTCTAGTTTTTGGCACGTATAGACTACCTATTAAGCGGAATGGCTCACCCACAAAAGTACAATGAGGCCTCTCAGAAAAAAGCTTACCTAATGACATAACTGCCAAGAACCATCAACCATCATCCTTCACCAATCTATGATTGTTTCATACCAAAAAACAAATTATACAGTATATAGTATACACATGAAATATACGTATGTCAATCTTAGTATCCCTACTAAGAAAACAGGCGCATAAACTTACCATCCCTCAGAAAGGTCACACAGAGTTACCAAAACAAAAAAAAACGGGCACAAAAAGCAGCCGATTCACCAAGACTAGTTATCTAGTTGGTGGTTTTAATCCATTTGAAAAATATTTGTGAAATTGGATCAATTCCCCAAGGTTCGGGGTGAAAATAAAAAATGTTTGCAACATTTTGCAACCGCCAACCAGCCAAGAGTTTTTTCAAAAACCCAACCGAGGGACGTCTCCGGCACGCCGCGTGAGAGCGAAGGCTGGCGTGGACCCAGTGGCCATCCGGGTGTTTCAACGGCACGGGGTTCAGGAGCCGCAAACGTGCCTGGAAAACACTCCAGAATGTCCCCAGACTTGGATGTCCCGGAAAGGGTTTGTTAGGATCAATGGTTGGCAAATGGGAGATAACACCCAATATACTCCATTTATAAATAGGTGAAATAACCCATTTACTAAACATTGATCCCAACTTCCACATCCAAGTAGTACTTCCAGATCAGCCCTTTCTATAGTTATAAGTTCAGTTATGGGACCCTTACATGAAGGAAGATCGATTTCCAAGACTTGTTTGCCTACAACTTTTTCCCAAGCACCCCATCCTTCACTTACACTGAGATAACGTTGAAGTCAATGAAATAATGAGTTTTTTTCTATTTCACTGCTACGAAAGTGGGGCCCCTAGCAGTTATAAGTGGAGTATATAACCCCAAGAAGTACCGTTTTTTTCATCCCAAGAAAACCCATGTATTTTCGGCCATTAAAAAAGGAGTTACCCTTCACCCCATTTGCTTCCTGGGTTGAAAAGGGCCGACTTTGTAGGATCTTAAAACTTTGAAATGCAGACCTTCATTTTCCACTGGCATCCTGGGTATTTATGGGAGATCCCAAACATATACACTATTTATACACCGCGACCATATCCAGAATCAGGCCAAACAATGCACAGTTGAGGGCAAATGATGTTCAATACTCACCAATCACCTATTCGTTCTTTGATGCTCCCCATAATGAACGTGGTTCGCTGTCATGCCATAAACACATCACTCAAACAAGGCAATGATTCTATCGTTTCAATCAACATGGGATGTTCTGGTTACATGTTGCAAACCCATGCGGTCTTGTTTGGGAGAATTTGATAAGATTCGCCAAAAAAGTACACCCCAACTAAACAAACAAAAAAACCCACCACTATAATATAGTGATAGGCTTCTCAATCTGTATCATGATTTTGAAAAAAAAGGGAATTCTAGGTCGTGGTTTCAACCCATCTCAAAAATATTCGTCAAATTGGGTTCATCTTCCCCAAGGTTCGGGGTGAACATGAAAAATATTTGAGTTGACACCCACCGAGAATTGGGCAACGCATCCCCCGAAATTTCTTGCAGCAATTTCAACCCTTTCAGCGTGAATTCGGCGTAAAAACCCCCCGGAACCTCGACACCATGCCACAGGCCCAGTCGTGAGACTCCAGGTAAAGGACCTTTTGGAAAAAATCGTCGGCTTAACGGGGAAAACGGGGGAAATCACATATGAGCGAAACGAAAAAAAAACGGCTACTTAGAGGATCAGAAGGTTTAGTAAATAGATACAGTAGTAAAGATTACTAAAACCCCCAAGTCAGGTTATAACCCAGGGTAAGTTGAGATATAAGTTGTAACCCACCTTGTATGGGATGACCTGTGCCAACTTTCAACATGCAAACCTTCGTGGATCCTGTGGATGCGAATTTTTTAATCTCGGTGGATTCATTGAGCCACGAGAAAAAAACCCTTACTACTTTCCATGATTTTTTGGCCGGAAGTATATGATACTGGCCGCCCGTTTCGTAGGGACCCCTTATAGTGGTTTATCATAATCCCCCCCAAAAAAAGGGTAGTATAGTCCCCTATGTGCAGTAAATAACCATTGCTTTTTCATTGGCTCATGTATGAAAACATCACATCCCCACAAGGTGGGCCCTGGAAAACTCCATTGATAGGGGTTATTTCACCCCGGTGAAACCCATTTATTTTCGGCCATTTAAAGGGATTACTACTGTATAACTCCATATATAACGATCTTAGGGGCCCACCTTGCATGTTATGTTTACACTCCTTGAAATTAACAGCAAATTCACCCTTGAATATTGATGGGACTGGAAGATGAAGGAAGCGGCACACTGCTCGTGAGAATTGCTGTCTACCATGTGGACTATGTTCTGGGTAATGCAGATCTTCAAACTGCGCCTCTTGCAATCATTGGGTTGTTGAAGAAGTAGTCGTATGTTTTAAGGATGTTATAGGAACCTAGGGGATCCAAGATGAATCTTGGGAATCCCAGTCAGCTTGAAATATTGCTTGGTATCCTTAGGCATTCTCGCGGGTCAGACGTGCCAGGCTCGCAGAACGAAATCACTGAGGTGATTTGCCAAATCCAAGCTGGCGCACTGAACGCAATGTTGAGCAAACCCGTGAACCAGCGAGTGCACGGGAATCGCCACAAATGTCGAAGGCCATACAGCAGGGACTGCTCGTTCAATTGAGAACGCAGTGCGGCCTCCTCTTCTTGAAGCGCCAATAGAAGCAGTTGCGTTTTATCGTGTAAGCAAAAAGGGCTAGAAACAACAGACTGTAAAACCATCACCCATAGGATCCATGGGACTGGAAAATATTACCAACGCTTGCTTAATAAAACTGTCAACCATTGTAGGTCGTTGGAGGGCTACCGTTCGCCCCATGGATCTTCTGGGTTTATTTTATATGAAGCGGGTTAGATTTATGGTCGATGTAAGTCAATATTTCATACATTAACATCCTGAAACACTCCTGAAACTCACATCTTCCAAAAAGGTTTCAGATTGGCACTTAGTTGAACAACGACATAAAAACACCTTGGACAATCTGATGTGTCGGAAACTCCTCCGCAATTTCCGGATGCTCCAGTGTCTCTTGCTCAGCCATTTCGGATCATGACTTTGAACATTTCAAACTTTGTTCTTATCCTATACTGAATACGTAATCTGTAATCCCTAAAAGTTTAAAGGTTGCCCATTGGCTGAATGAGATGTCGTCATCACTAGAGATATACAACTTTCAACTTAGTGTAAATGGGTGTGACTATCTCCCTGCAGCCGAATAGATTTAAATCTATACATCCTGTGGCAATCCTAGTTATCCCAAAAATTATCCACCAGCCATAACGGTTCAATAACGGTTTATATCAACACTTCCTGCTCGGGCGAACCTGAAGTTTTTCTCAACACTGGTTGGAAGAGGATCCTTTCCTTTTTAGGGCTTGCTAAGCTTGCTATGTGGGTGTTTCCAAAAATATTGGTACCCCCAAATCATCCATTCTAACAGAGATTTCCATTATAAACCATCCATTTTGGGGTACCCCTATTTTTGGAAACATCCATGTTTAAAACACCAAAACAGTGGACATTCATCGCAAACCCTGCTTGTGGGGGCCTCTTAGGGACCTTTTTATGGACAAACTCGCTGGAAAAAGGCACTTCACTAATAGGATCCATTGGGACGAATGGTATATTTATATACCTTACACATGACATGATTAAATTTTAATTATATATATCCCATACAATCCATGTATGTTATATCTACCTATACATTTAGTTGATTGTTATGGCAAAATTGGCAAATGTAGGCAAATATACCATACATGGATTGTATGGGTATATTTTTGAAAATTTCCTGGTAAATGTATAGGTCAGTCCAATGGATTTCCTGAGATACATTCAAAATCAAATCAGTTCCTCAACGTTTTTGCCCTCCTGCAGAGATCTGCGGCCCGCTACCTTTCCTCAAGTAGCTGGCATCAAAGATGATCTGCGGAGACTCGAGGTCCAGCAAAAGCAACTGGCGCCACATAAGGGTCAACCTACCCCCTCTAACGCACCCCCCCTCCTCAGAAAATAAGGGTTTAATAAGGCCGTATTAAGGGAAACCATTGGTTAATAAGCCCTCAAAAAAGGCCTTATGTCTGGGGGGGTTGCCTGTTGGGAGGGGAGGGGTCTTACTTATGAAAATCTACAACTTAAGGCCCCTACGATCGTTGTACAGGGAGTTATTACCGCTACAAGTAGGCTTCTCTACCAGCTACAAACGCAGTTCTGAGGCCCGCAAAAACATAGTTTTTTCCACCACCGTCACCTTATAAGGTCATATACAGGGGTTACAATCCCAATTATAGCTGGCAGCGCCCCATCTTGTAGTTACGGAAGGTTGTGAAATCAGTTGCTTAAATGACTCTCGTCTGAAGCCTCAAGTCCTCCTGTCCCGATTTTCACATAAACATCAAGTTCGGGTGTGACCTTCCTTTCCAGAAGATGAGCCCCCATGATTGTACGCACAACACCCATGGACTCAATGTGATCGACTTGTTTGACTCGAGGTTCGATGTGGCTGATATAAATTTGCAGAATTCCTGTGCTCTCCTCAGAATTTGCTTCATAAGCTTGTGTCACACTTCCCAAGTCAGACACCAACCCATCAGAACTCGCAATGATTACAAGTTCGTCAATGTTCTCGTCGATTTTCAAGATTTTGTTCTCAGGGAAAGAGTTCTCAAGCAAGTTTGGGTAAGCAACTTCGACCACTTTGCTCACCAGCTCAAGTTTGTACCCCTCGTCAGTTGGCTGGATTTTCAAGACTGCCACTTGATACTCGAACACTAATGATTTGCCTGCTGACTGCAGAACCTTCTGCACGATCTCAAACCTGTCTTCCTTCAGCACAAACCTATTCGCTTCCCTCGTTTCCAGAATCTTCCTCTTGATCTCAGCAACATCATCTGAAGGACTCACTGTGACAATTTCCTCCATTCTGCTCTGGAGGTATTCCTGTCCATCTTGATCCACAAAACGCTCCTCTGCTTGAACCTTCGGCACTCAGCAACCTCTCGACTGGTGTGGCCATCAGAAATCGCCGCTTCTCCGTGGTTTGCGGGAGTGGTGTGTGACGGTTTCTTTTATGTGAATCATTCACTCAACCCGCTTTCTTTCCCAGATTCTGCGGGGGGCTATGAAAGGGAGAACCTAATTTGGTTCTTTTTGTTGCTTCAAGAACATGCGCAAGTCTTCAAAGTGGGAATCATCTTCCTTCAGATTTCCGGGATTTTGGGAATGTAGTCACCTACATTTCGTTGATTTCTGGGGCAAATGTAGGTAAATACAGCAATCCTACTGTTGATGGAAGAAATTCTGCACCACCTGGCCTGGGATGTAAAAAACCTTCTAAAAAATGGGATAACCTACTTATCAGCTGGTGCAGGATTTCTTCCATCAACAGTATGGATCCCATATGGTATGATATGTATTGGACCTACCCCCCGGTACCAGGATGATATGAATGAAACATTTCTAGGATTGGTGACCTCAAATATCTCAAGAGTCAGCATCCCGGGGCCCCCTTCGGGTAGATCCGAGCTATGCGAGCCACGAAACAAAACCTCCTATACTTTCCATTGAATCCTGGTTGTTTAATAGGGATCCTTATAATAGTTTATCATAATCCCCAATCATCCCCACCTAGCTGGGTAGTATAATCCAGTTTATGCCCATCCTGAGACTCCTCCAACCGAAAAAACCTAGCCGGCACCTCATCTTCCAAGACACGTCCAGCGTGAAGGAGGTGAACCGCCTCATAGTTGGACCATGGACCAGGGTTCATCCACACAAGACCAGGCATCAATTGTTGGGTCGACTGGACTTCCAGGGTTAGGAAAAGAAAAAAGGTGATGGATTTCGCCTCAAAAAGAATGTTTGATATGTTTGACAGTTTTTTCCTGTGAATCATTCGCTCAAATCTCGCTCTTTGCCAGATTTTTGGGGACTATGTAAGGGAGTCTGTATGGTGCTCTTTGCCAAAAATCTGGGAACCATCTTCCCTAAAGTTTTGGGGTAAACCAATCCACCAATAATTTGAAATCCTTACCTTCTCACCCAGCATAGAATCATTGGCCCCGTGCTCACCACCACCTGAGATAGTAGGTAAATGATGTAAATGCACTACCACTTGGATCTTATGAATAAAAAACAACGTGTCCTCCAAGCATCCCTTGCAACTAAAAACCCGACCTGCTCGGGCATGCAACACAACTGCGCCAGCTGCTTGCGAGCCGCCTTGACGGTCGCATCGCGACGGCCTGAGGAGGATCAAACGACCATCCCTGACAACTAACATGGCAACTGAAAAGAATGGCATTCCAAAGGTCAAGGGACAATTGGGTGTACCGCTAACAGTGTACCCATGGTCTTTGTTGTCTTCTCTAAGGGTTGTTGGTGATTAAAACCCATAATACCTACTATATAGGGCTTATATAGGGATTTCCTACAGGGGTACGTTGGTAGGGGTGCATCCAACTATCCCCCGAAAAGGAAAGTAATCCTACAACCATCAATTTTCAGGTGTTATGTTAGTTTCAGGGAGGGTAACTCATTTTGCTCATCTATCTTAGTTTGCAGAACCTTGCAAAAAATATAATTATTTGTCTTTATATGTTTTTTTCAAGAAGACCTCTTGGTATGCCATCTTGAAACCAATGCCTCAGTTCTCAATATAGAGAAATGGGACCCATTTTGTTGGGGATCAAAATGTGTTTATAATTTTCAATATGTAAATGAACAAGAAATGTGAGGGATTTGCGGTCCATAGTTATTGATGGATTGTTGGGGCTCCCCGCAAAATTGACATTGAACCCCTTGTAAACTAACATAAACTCCCTAAAACTAACAGAAAATAGGCCACCCAAAAAGGAAAGTAGGCTCCAACCATCATTTTTCAGGGGCTATTAAACTTCGGGGGTGCAACAATAAAAAATCACAATCTTTTTCTCTTGGAATAGGGCGATTTCCGGACAACTATCTTAGTCCGTGCATCAACCACCATGCAAGGGGAAAATGCAACCTGTCCATAGCTATGTTGGATTGCCTGAGCCAACATTACACCATCTCTTCCAGTTCCCTATATATATATATATATTTGGAACCTTTTCACTCCCAGGCAAACCAATATATCAAATAACGATCGACCACTGGTTCCAAATATATAGGGAACTGGAAGATGAGGGTATAGATATTCCTTTGAGCTGCAAAATAAAATTCGCTTCTTCTTCCAAATCAATGGTTGCAGAACTCATGTTTACCAACGTCGATCTGATATCACTTTCCGAACCTTTTTGCCATAAGTGCTTGCCTAGTTGGTGGTTTCAATCCATCTGAAAAATATTAGTCAAATTGGAAATCTTCCCCAAATAGGGATGAAAATAAAAATGTTTGAACCACCACCCAGTTGCTGCTTGACCAACTCAAGTTTTCTCTAAGTGCCCCTGCTAAGAGATACCTTGATGCTCTGCCCGGACATCAATGATAGGCTGACCTGCTGAAACCAAACATGACGAATGACGGGAGCTACCCACTCTAAAACTAACAGCAAAAGCACCTGAAAATAGGCCATCCCAAAAGGAAACTAGCATTCCAATCATCCATGCTCAGGTGTAAACTCGCTGTTAGTTTCAGGGAGAGTATATGTATATATATATATATATTATCTGTTTGGTTGAGCATTTCTCGCAGTGACTGCAGAAAAACAATTCATGCTAGTTTTGGATTTGCTTGTTCCATGTTTGGAGATAGTTCCAAAAAATTATGCTGGGATGTCCATGTAAGTTAGTAACTAGTTAGTAAGTTGGGTTATAACCTATTTAGGGGACTTACAACCTACTTATATTGGGGTTATAATCTGGTTACTAAGTACCATGGACATCCCAGTGTTCTCACATGGTGGTGAAAAAAATGGTTATGAATCCCATGGGTAGAAACATCAAAATCCAACCTGTATACGAATCCTAGCTGTTTGGGTCATGGGCGTTTGTGTTAACCAGGAAGACCTTCCCGCCGACCAGACTTTGCATGGACCATCCACGGAAGACCAGCGATGAATTGTTTGGTCGACTAGACTTCCAGGGTATCACCACCGCAAAAATTAACATTACAATGGAAAAACGACCATTTGAAGATGTATCTCCTTCCTTAAACATGGTGATTTTCCATTGCTATGTTAGTTTTCAGGGGGGGTATTCTCCTTGAATCCTTGGAGACTATGAAATGACGCATTAAAAAAACAACACCATTTAGGTGTTTCCAAAAATAGGGGTACCCCAAAATGGATGGTTTATGATGGAAAACCCTAATAAAATGGATGATTTGGGGGTACCATTATTTTTGGGAACACCCATTTATGAACCAACCACCCGTTCAGAATTTTCGGGATGTCGGGTTTGGATTGTCAAGTCGTCAAGTTGTTTCCTGTCTTTTAAGAAACCCTTTCTGGGATCAATCATCAGAGAGGCTCGAGAAAAGCAGATGGAAACTCGTAGGCAGCACAGGATTTCATGGAATCAAATTTTTCTAGTTGGCGGTTGCAAACCATTTGAAACATATTTGTCAAATTGGATCATTTTTCCAGGGTTCGGGGTGAAAATAAAACATACCAGAAACCACCATCTAGTTTTTGTTCCCTTTCTTTTTCCTTTTGCTCAATTTCCCCACATACTCAATGGGTTGGACCTATTTCCCCCCAAAACAAACGAAGGTTTAGGGACTGGGAACTAACCCGGATCTGGTGGATCACATGTTTCACTCATGTCATGCTGCTGGTGACGATTGCATCTGGATTGGGGGTAGATCCAATGTATGGTCTATTTACCTACCCTCCCTGAAACTAACGTAGCACCTGATAAAAGACCTCTGGAAAAGGAGATTCTTATCGGAAACCACCATTTTCAAGTGCTATGTTAGTTTCAGGGAGGGTACATGAATTTGGTCAAGTTCGAGAATTGCAAATGATGCCCCCCAAAAAACACATGAGCCGTGGAAAACCTTAGTGGCAATGATATCCACTACACAAAAACAAATCCTTATAAAAATATGTAAAAAAATCAAGCATGGGAATGCTCCCCTACCCACTAACAGTCCCAAATGCACTGAATGCATGAAATATCATGCAATATTGATCCACAGTTGGCTCAACTTTGTGGTACCATGTGGTACCCGTAATCCTAGGTGAGTATTTCGTTGATGGAGCATATGGAAGTAGCACTAACATTGGGTTTACTTCATGGACAATACTTAGTTTCATATCCCAAGTTGAACATCTATCAAAGGTGGGTCCCTACTGGTTACAAATGGGGTCATAACTTCACTTCTAACTGGTAGGGGTCCACCTTGTAGGCAAGTTACAACAAAGTTCCCATAGCCCAATCACCAATAATAACTAGGCAATTTTACTATGAGAATTGCCAAACTTGAAAAGTCTTGGACATGTTATTTTGGTTTTTCATCCCTTACAATCAATCACCAGCATTTGGTGTGGTTAAACCCCAAGCTGGCAGTTTCTGCCAGTTGGCACTTCCGAAAACGAACGGCGGGACACCCAAAATCCCTTAATCCTTGAAGGAAATTACTCTCCAAAGCATCATTTTCACAAGATGAACCCAAAAGAACCCATAATTATCATAATTACTTGGGGTTCTAATCAACCAAGACTTATCGGGGGCCCAAAACTGCATGTACAATTGGTTCCATCTTTCCCATCTTCTAGGGTAGAACTGCATCAGTCTTACCGGAGGTCTGAACCTACATAAGAAACCTACAGGCTCAACGAAGCACTTGGAAGATCCCCAGCTCGTTAGTAACCCTGCCTTACCCCACTGCCCCACCGGCGTTGCAGTGAAGTGCACTCGAGGATCAAGATCAAACTCGGAGAACCAACGTGAGAAGCTTTAGCGTTATGCGAACCGTGCGATGACTGGTAACACAAATCTGATGATCTGCCAACGCTCCGATGACGCAGCTCTCGGACGTTGGACAGTCTCACACTCCAGTGGCAATCGCCTCCAGGGGCCTGTTCTGGTGCCGAGATGAGCTTGCCCAAACCAACGACCCTTCACCCACCGTCGCTGGGCTTTGCTTTTGGTAGTTAGGGGCTTTCCCAAAACAACTTCGCCGGACGTGGCCAAAGGGCACTGTCCTATAGGTCTCGCAAAGTTCTGCTTCCACTCCCTCTGACCATGCGGTATATGGCGTCGTTTGATCTTTTGACCTCGTATGAAAAACGTGCAATCAGCCAGGCTGCGTGTCGAATCAGCCATGGCAGCAGATTATCTATAAGCCATAAAATGGCCCGGCTGGGTAATTTCATAAAAACAACACTCTGTCCTCAATGTCAGCATCCATGTCTTCCACCATGACGCCACTCTTCTTGATGATGGAGTTGCTAACATCTTTGACCAACTGCTTTCAGTTGATGCTTCCATTCTCGCTGGTGTATTGCTTCACAACGATCATACCTGCAACAGAATTGGCGGTTTCCTTGACTTCATCTGCCATCAACAGGAGCTTGTCAATCTCCTTCAACTCATTGCTAAACATAGCCTTTGAAATTGCCACAGTCTTCACATCAACGTTGTTGCCCTTCAGACTTTGTAGGAGGTCTTGGGGACTTATGATCACCATGGCTAGTAACCACTTACTAACTGGAATGATCCTCCAATTACAAGGTGTGCCCCCAAACACCAGTTACCAACGGGGCCATAGTTAAAACACCTATGAAAATTGCCAAAAATAGATGGTTTTTCTGGGGTGAAAAAACCATGAGGGCCCCCAATTAACCACTTGCAAGTCAGTTACTGGTGGCCCATCCTCCAAGTTCTTGGATGTCCCTTTGGAAGTTAGGATCAATGGGTTAGTTATAACCTATTTATAAATGGGGCCACTTTGGGGTTCTAACTAACCCACTGATCCGAACCTTGGATCCGTAAGCACTTCGATCCTTCCAAACGCAACCATCCACTCGTAGGTGCACCCCCCGATGCCCCCACTTGGAGGATCATCCCAGTTAGTAAGTAGTTAGGATCACCCCCATTTATAAGCCATCAAGTTCGGCCATTTGCAAGGGAAACACCCCGATCCTTAGGGGATTTACTAACCATGGTTATTAATCACTTACTAACAGGGATGATCCTCCAAGCATGACAACTTCATTCAGCCTCCAACTCAGAAGCTCCCGTCTTCGCATCGTCGGGGCCCCTGCGGGTCCCACCCGAGAACTCGTGCGCCGTTTGCAACGTCACGCCGGGGAGATAATCGCCATAGATCACCTCAACGGGATGCGAAAGGGTGGCTTCGCAACTTGGATTTGTTTGGTTTAAGATGCAACAGCGGAAAAAGTGAACCAACCATATATTTTTGTTCCCAAAATGCTGGCTTGTTTTCATGGTACCATTCACTTCCCACTTTTAGTGGGCCCCGGATGCAGCTATAAACTGGGTTATAACCTCCATCTATAAATGGACTTATAAATGGTGTAACTGGAGTTTTTGACCCTATATATAGGGATTCTCCATTTATAACTAGTAGGGGGCCCACCTTCCATGGAACAATCCTTAAAAGGATCACCTTAAAGAAATCCCAAGAATGCCAAATGCATCGATCTTGTGTTTAAAGCAGTTGTGGTTGGTTTGGGAAGATGTTATTGATGATGGATGGTGTGGATGTCTTGAAAGCCGATTTCTTTTTTCAAGGGTAAATTGATCACATATATACCATCATCTTCCAGTTCCCTGTATATTTGGAACCTTTGGCTCCCAGTTGCCAAAAAATCAGGTAACGATCGACCCCTGGTTCCAAATATATAGGGAGCTGGAAGATGAGGGTATACATGTAGTAACAAAAATCACAATTGAGTAAAACATGAAGCAGAGTTGAAATTGCAGATTGGTTTCTGATCCTTTAAAATGGCTACTGGGATGTCCATGGAAGTCAGTAACTAGTTAGTAAGTTGGGTTATAACCTATTGAGGGGACGTATCCAACCTACTTATATTGGGGTAATAATCTAGTTACTAAGTACCATGGACATCCAAGTACTTGGTGTTTTTTTTGCCAGCCAATTTGAATAAAATACATGCCGTCCTCAAATTGGGGAATTATGACTCCTCCAAGTTTAATGGTGAACAAATTTGCGAACAAAATTGGAGTTTCAGCACCCTTAGGATTATTCTGGTTCTGGTAATAGGCTGTAGGGATTCTATAAACCCCAAACGAAGGCAAGGACTATACCTGGTATGTAAGCGGAACAAACATTTGCCAATTCGGTGATTTTTTGCTACCACTTTTTTTTCAAGAACCTCCAAAATCTGTTAATAGAGCTGGGGGGTTCCTTCATTTCTTGAGCATCTAATGGTATCTGTCATCGAAAGGAGAAATATTCGATAGAAATTAGGGCATGCTCCCAACAAACATCCCAAACAAACATCATTATAGATACTATCCCATACCATCCATGTATGGTATATTTACCTACATTTACCATAAATAATCAACCAAGTGTAGGTAAATAAACCATACATGGATGGTATGGGTATAGACTAGATTATACAGGTGCGTTTCGTACTTAAGGAACCACCAAAATACCGTGGCAATGGTTGATTTTAGTCGCTTACTACAAAGAAACAAATCATACAGGATAATCCCCCCACCAACCACACCTCATCATTTTCTTAACTTACCAAACATTTGTGCTATATCTTTCAACAAAACTGCCATTTTTTTCGACTCAACAAAAAGGTCCCAGAAACTTGTCTTTTTGTCGACAAATGGATGGCAGCGCCCATTCTCGAAAATGAATCCCGGAACTTCGGGGCGGGGAATGGCCTTTTGCCTCCCGCACGAAAAAGAAGTTCAATTTTTGTGTCAACTTTTGAGCCAAAAAAACACCAACAAAAACACATGATATATATATATATACATCATATCCTCCGTGTATAGTGTATTGACCTACATTTGGCTTGAATCTATGGTAAATGTAGGTCAATATACCAAAAATGACCTATAGCTGTTGAAAACTTTGGTGAATTCTCCTGAAGATTTGTTGGGTATAATGTCCAGCAAAAAACTAGTGAACTTAAATAACATTACGTACACAACTGCTGAACACTTTCTCAAAACCCAAGTGATACCCAGAGTATCCATGTACATCCATGTACGGTATATTCAGCTACATTTACCATACAAATCAACCAAATGTAGGTATACGTATATATATATACCATACATGGATCCTATGGGATACTGTTGATAGAAGAAATCCGGCGTTCAGCACCTTGGGAGATATCATCATATCAACGGGTAAAGGCCAGAATTCTTCCATCGACCCGTATTCCAAATATTGACCAACCGTATTCCTTATAATCTGTGGCAAACACACAATTTGCAGCTTGAATTTAAAGGACCTTTTCACAATGTATCTCTCTGCTGGAAAACAAAAGTATATAGTGATGTTCAATTGCTATATATAAATGTATAATATGTATATATAATTTAAAAAAAGAAGAGAGAGAGAGAGAGCACACATCATACAATATGTTTGTTTTCAGCGGACTCCGTCTGTTTTTCAAAAACCGGTAGACGCCGGTAGGGCTCCTCCCATCTCAAGAAACCCATTGCAACACCACCAGAACTCAAGGTTGCTACTAGGATGTCCATGGAAGTGATCGTAACGATCGTTAGTAAGTTGGGTTATAATCTGTTTAGGAGACTTACAACCTACTTATATTGGGGTTATAATCTAGTTACCAAGTACCATGGACATCCTAGTACCCCATTGCTATTCGCGACGTGTCTTTTCTTTCCCAAATCCAAACCACAGGTAATCACAGAAGTCATGAAAAAATTACCAACCCAAAGTTCATGCACTAATATTTTCGGGAAATCCCGAAAAACATCACCATTATTCACCATTGCAATGGGTCCCATAACGACCCCTCGTGTCACCTGTCAAAAAACAAATCATGAAGTGTCCAACCTCAAGATAACACCAAATCTTCGCGGATTCACAGCCCTTTTCTGATAAAAAAAAATCAACCACCTGTGGTTAATTTTTTCAAATCCCAACTCCCCCCAAAAGTGGTGGAAGTGGAGGTCGAATTTTGGATGGCAAAACAGTGGTGAGTAACGTTCCCGCCTCTAAAAAATACATTAGAAGTCTGATTCCTTTAAAAGCAAAGAATTTATAGCCCATATCATCCATGTATGGCAATTTTTCAATACATTAATACCTAGGAAAACCAACCATTCATGAAAGTAAATATATACCATACATGGAGGGTACCCTCCCTGAAACTAACAGCAAACGCCACCTGAAAATGGATGGTTGGACTATCAGTTTCCTTTTGGGGCCCGGCCTATTTTCAGGTGCAAACTGTTAGTTTCAGGGAGTGTAGGTCTTGCAAACGGACAGTTAACTGCACTTCCTACCGCTGTTGGCAAAACTTCGCTGTTTTTTCCATCGCAAACTCAGCCGCTTTGGACCTGGCTTTTGGACCGTGGTGTGCTGGTGGCTGTTGAAAACCGGGGGGAGAGCTGCTTGGAGACTTCATCCCAGGTAGCCCTGATGAATGGCCTTATTAAATGGGTTTTCCTGGGGTTTTTTGACAACCCCCCATATTTTTCATCAGTGGAGTTATAATAACCCCCTACGAAAACAACTGGTACTTGGAGGATCATCCCAGGACTCGTAAGTACTTGGTAACCCCCATTTATTACCGCCATGAAGTTCGGCCATTTGGAATGGGTCCCACAACCCGAGTTAGGGGACAACAACGATCACCATGATTATAGATGATCCTCCAAGTATTGGGGTTAGGAATAAAACACATCTTTAAAGAGTTGGTTTCAAAAGTCACTTGTTGATTGTGAGAAAGGATCAACAGAATCACCAAACAATTCACATCAACTAAAAATTGTTCTTTTTTCCTCCGGGAAGATTTATCATTTGGAATTTTGGCAAAATAATTCACGTATACAACAGATCGCTCCATCTTGAAACTCCCCAAAACAAGGTGGGGAATTCCCTTCCAATTTGCTACCTTTTGGTGGCCCAGGTCGTGTGAGGTTGCTATAATTTGACCAGCTATATGTCCCACTTGAAAATCAGAAAAACAAAAAAAACAGGTACCCACCTGGTACTCTAAACAACCATTTTTAAAGGAATGTTCAGTGAAACAACAATATTTTTTATGTAAAGATTTGGTTCATCATCCAACTGAAACAACCAGTAAAAAAAATGTTGTTTAGTGTACCAGGCAGTGTAAAACCTTCATCTTAAGCCCCATTAAGGTGATGTTTTTTCAACCCTTGTAAGGGGAAGGGTTTTGTTTGCAATAGATGTCCGTATAGAAGTATTAAAAGAATCCCTGGAAGACTATTATAATAGTTCCGAATTTTGGGATGATTCAAACACTTGAAACATAATTAATTGGTGAACACCTATTGTGTTAACTGTTAATTTCTTTGGGACTTTCAGGGGATCCCCTGGAATTTTTGATTGTATAAACCCTTGTCAAAACAATGGGAAAACCATTCCAACTTCGACCCTCTGCTGTTTTTGCACAAAAACCTTTGCTTCCCCCACAAGGTGGGCCCCGGATCCAGTTATACATGGAGTCAAATAACCCTTATGAATGGCCGAAAAAAAATGGGTTTTCCTGGGGGTGAAGAGAAACCCTATACTTATAGGGACCCTATCAGTCCATTTATCACGATCCTACCGGGTAGGAGTCCCACCTTTCAAAACCTCCCAACCAGCGATGCTTTTTCCAGTGCAGGTTGCAGTTCTCGGGCCCTCTTCACCACCCAACTCATGCAGTGCCATGACCCGACATGACGACGAGCCGCCATGTCTGCGCTGTCCAAACTTGGGGTTTCGAATGCAGCTTTTCCCACCCGAAGGGAGATGATGCACTTGGCTGTCTGAAATGATGTTTCGGGATGTTTCGTGGTGGATCGGACGCATGGAGTCGACTTCCACGTGGAAGATCCGATGGAAAGGTCCTCTGCCGAAACAAAACCCGATCTTTCCGTGCACCGGTGGGAATCTATGTGCCAGGGTAATGCTCTTGATTTTAAGTGATTTTAAGTGGTTTTCATTTTCTGGAAACAAACATCTGCGTGATTTAGTGGTGATGTTCACCTCCACGACATACAGATCAAAGATCACCGGCCCGCCTCCTGAAGAACATATCCAAAAAACACATCCACTTGGATGGAAGTGCTGGTAAAAAAACGTTAGGATCACTGGGTTAGCTAACCCCAAAATACCCCATAAATAGGCAAAAAAAACCATCGATCCCAACCATTGATCCTAATTTCCAACGGGACATCCAAGCAAGCGCTCATTAAAAACGTCATACCTAAATCACCTTTGGATGTGACTTGGCCAACCTACCTACCCTACACCTACCAGGCCAGGTTTTTTTACCACCTTAGCTGAACCAATCTAGCAACCAATGTATCCAAGAAATCTCCAACGAACGGACCCACTGAACGGACCCCGAAAAAATCTGAGTATCTAATAGCTCTAGCAAATTCCTTGGGAGTCCGTTGGTAAGGTCTCATTCAATTTTTTGATAGAATGTAGCCAAAGAGACCAGCAATGTTTCGAGGCGCTTGGTGCTCAGATTGCTCCGTCTATCCCTCGTCCTTCTGCAGGCACTTCAAACTCGCTGCGGCGGCTCTAACTGCCGGAGTTGTGCACAATACCTGAGATGCCCATCGACGAAAGGTGTCCAAAGAAACCGAACAAATAAAAATATACCTGGAACGCCAAGTGTCCAATTTTTTTAGGCAAGCTTACCCCTAAAACCAGCAACTATTGCCTTAAAAATAGGGCACTTGGCTTTCCAGGTATGAAGAAATTGAGATGCAACAAATCCCTTTTCCGCTAATAGTGGCAAGCAGAATAGATCCCTAAAAATCGGCACAATTGACAATTGCCACTAATCCGGGTGCATTGATTCTAAGCATGCCCCTAATTGCATTGATTCTAAACGGGATGATCTGCAAAACAATGCAATCAGAATCTTGGTGGCGACTCTTGCATGAGGAGCTTCCCAAAATAGACCTTAAAAATCATTCATTCCTATATATGCTCCATGGGACTGGTAAATTGTTTACCTACATTTGGCTTAAACATGTCAAATCTATGGTAAATAAAGGCTAACAAAAATCCATACATGGATTACATGGATCCTACTTGAATGTCCCAGGAAGTTAGTAAACGGTTAGTAAATGGATTATAACCCCAATATACCCCATTTATAAGCAGCACTTACGAACCATTTACTAACTTCCTGGGACATCCAAGTATGGGATTGAATAAGAAAAAAACAGTCTCAGTGACTCTTCCCCCCGGACTGGACTTTTTGGCTCTTCTGTCTCCATTGAAAGAAAAAGTCGAAGATTCCATGGTCCAAAGTCCATACCCCCATGACGGATCCATGGGACGAACGGTAGCCCTTTACCGATCTATGAATGGCTGATCTTTTGTCGTATATTAGTAGGTCAAATACATATGAAGAATCTGCAAACCAAAGGCTGTTTCAATTCTTACAACTGCTACTGCTCTTTCACCATAGCAAAGTTCATACTTCCAACATCTTCCAACGAAACAAAAGCAACCAATGATTTGTTTCATCCTTTTAGCAGGGTTTGCGATGCCTGTTCCTCAATCATCGCATACAACTGGTGGATTATCATCATGTGAAGATTTAATCTACTGAAGAAGGTACTGTAAGGAACCCCACCCCCAAAAAAAACATGGACATGAACATCGCAAACCCGAAAAACGAGCATATGAGGTCAAATTGCATAATTTTCCTAAAAGAAGTGGGCTGGATGTGGAAAAACAACTTTGGTTCCACCACAAGGACTATTACCACATAGCCATCATGTGCAAAGCATCACGAAACAAAATCATTCCCGGATCCATGCTTTAAACTTGACATTCCATTGTACTGATTCGGTCATGACAGGATCCTTATTCTATGGTTCATGAAAATCTAATAACTGGATAGTATAGTTATCATGACTATAATCCTAAATAACCATGGTCGCTATATTGTGATCCCCATGATCCTAAACCACCAGGATCCATATTTCATGAATTATATGTAATCTCTAAATTGACTGGTTACAGTAGTTCTTCATCCCATTCCCTTCAGCAAATAACCAGGGGGGCCCAAGTGAGCCACGAAAAAAAATCTTATTACTTTCCATTATACTGGTTGATTAATAGGGAACCTTATATTAGTTTACTACAACCCCTAATATAACGGGGTAGTATAATGCCCTATATACCGTAACCAACCAGGGTTTTTTCATTTCTCAAGTGGTCACTGCTCAGATAAGCGACGCGTCATTGGGCTGAGCACAGTGTCTCTTCCTTCTCACGAGTTCCAAGGCTCTATCGAAGCTGAAATTGCATCGACGCATCAAATAGCCGATCACCACGGTGACGCTACGATTGACACCCAAACGACAATGTACCAAAACGTTAGAGCCGTCCTGGATTTTTTCATGGATGGAACATGGAACATGTTTTTTTTTTGATTTTTTGTATGATTGAAATGATGGCATTTTCATTGTTATTTGTTATTTGTACCTAATGTCATGTAAGATCCGAATTCAAGGGGGTGTCAAAAAACACCATCCCGGGATAAGTTTTTCAGGACGGGTTTCACCCCTTGGTCCTTTCACCAACTCGTAGAATGGAGTCGTCCCCAAAGGGTTTTGCATGTTCCTCATTAAAAAAAAACACTTCTGGTTGGTGGTTGAACCAACCCATTTGAAAAATATGATCGTCAAAATGGGTTCATCTTCCCCAAAGTTCGGTGTGAAAATTAAAACATATTTGAAAAACCACCACCTAGAGTTTAATTCCCCTGAATTTTGTTGATGAAACACCTATATCAAACAACAACGACAGGTAGGTGTGAAAATTCTGGATCCGCACTATTAAGGACATAGTCTTGGACTTCGGACTTTTGCTTGCTTCAAGTTGTGCAATGACTGTCCCACTTAAACATCACGAAAACACCTTCATTTTTAAGCCCCCAAGGGCTATGCTTTAAACTCCTCAAACAGGGACATGTCGCAAATTTTCCCCATGTTTTCTCCCATGGTTTTTTCACCTTCCACCTTCACCAAACAAAAAAAAAACATGCCATCTTCTTCCCGCCGTTCCTCGAGGCCCCGTGCGATGAAATCGAAGCAACGTTGTTGAAAGGCTTCCGTCAGTTCGGTTCGGCCATAGTCATCCATAGAAAGTGCCAAGGTCGTGACTCCGTTCTGCGTATAGACCTGGACAAATGCCCAACAAAACACTTGGATGTTTGTTTGTTTATTCAATTGCTTGGAAAAGGTTCCAAAACATGTTTTTCTCAAAATGGTGGGTTTAATGGTGATATTAGTCCAATTTGTATCATTTGTCAAGTGAGTGGAAATCAAACATATTTGAAACCAACACACGGTTATTCTGCGCAAATGGCTATATTTAATTCCTAAATCTGAATGAAAGGCATGTTTTTCAGAGATTCCAGACCACGAAAATAGCCACCATATATAAGGGGTGACCCCTGCTGAGGTCTCTATAATTTGCCCGGGTTATTGCCGCATCACAAGTGGTATAGTTGCCCTATAGGGGAGGGGCGGTAAGTGGGAACCCTACAATGACTTTTACAGGGTTGCAGATTTGACCCTCAAAGCCAAACCCTGGAAATATTCAGATCACCATCTGTTGCTGTTGTTTCTGTAAATGTAAACTTGGATGTCGCAGGACGTTAGTAAAAGGTTAGTAATCACCCTCCAGTAAACTAACATAGCCCATAGCTATGGAATATCACCATGTTCAATAGGAAATACATCTTCAATCCGGGTCCATTTTCCAGCCAGCTATGTTAGTGGATCCCGGAGTGTAAGTGGGCTATAACCCTATATATAACCCTATTTGTATACGTAGGTGAAACAACCCAGTTACTAACTTTCAACAGGACATCCAAGGACGGGAAACAAAATCTGCAACCTTCCTTTATACTTGACCTTCAAAAACAAATCCAGGCGCAAAAAAAGTTTGGGAAACAAAATTGGATTACTCTCCGGGAAAAACAAACATAGCTGGCTGGAACATCCCCATCTTGAATAGGAAATACAATCTTCTCAAAGGGTGGATTTTCCATTGCTATGTTAGACTACCGGAGTGTATCAGCATCTAAGAAGAATGGGGAACATCTTGCCTGCTGAGATAGGGGAAATAATCCAACACCCCATCTTTACAAGCCGAAATCACATCTCACCTGCAGTGTCATGAGAAGATCCATAAGATGATTGGGATTTTGGGCAAAATGGAAATGAAATGATACCAAAAGCAGTTCATGTTTGTGGTTGATGCTGTTTTCCCTTGTAGTTGACACAAATCAACCAGTCTCAGCAGGTTTCTTAGCACCATCAAAGCTAGTGAGTCAAAGTTTTATCTCAAACAAAAACACGTGACTTTTCACAACTCTTCCAACCTTATGGTTGCCAACAGAATCTACCACAACTTTTCATCGTTTTAACATATTTCATCATCCACTGCCAAGGTCCAAGCCCACCTGGCGACCCGGCTTCTCTTTTAAGGAAGAAGCGGTAGATCCAACGAGTTGTTCTTCATCTCCTGCCGGAGTTTTCACCGGAAAAAACTAGACTTCTTCAACAATCCCCCTAGTTGACATAACCAGCTTAACCTCCACTGACGAATAAGGGTGCGTGAATCATAATTTGGTAAACCCTATAGGGCCTGTTGCTACCCCATGTAATTGTGATATATTTACCCACATGAATTCCTTCAAAACTAACCACTATCGCCCCTGCAAATGGGCCGAAACCCAAAAAGAAAGTAACCTCTCAACCACCACATTTCTGGAGCTATCTTAGTTTATGGGAGTGTAACTTTTACTTCCTTCTTGAGGTTCAGCTTTTTGCGAGTCACATTTAAAAGAAGATAACGCGCCAAATTTCAAAGGACTAAGCAGGGTATAAGGGACAACACATCCCAAGATTTGCCAAAGTTCGTGCGGTGATTCACAGTGAAACATCGGTCAAAAGTTCCGAAAAACAAAAGATGAACTGAAAAAGGTCATCTGTCAAGTCCTCTTGTTGATGGCTGAAATCCCAAGGCCAACCACTGTTTGGATGGTGCTTAAAACCCTGGAAATATAATGGGATATTTTACATAATGAACTGGGCACCAGGATTTCTGAACCATCAACAGTTATTACAGTTGTTATATATATATATATAGTATGAGAAGGTGGGTTGCATAACTTCTGATTATGCGACACCCATTGGGAGGAACTCGCTTTGAAAATTACCCCACGAAAACTACAGGTAGTTTACCAGGTTTCCATGAAGGTAAAAAACGGTACATCCTGTAACTGGCTCTTTTCTCAGTAGGGAATGAGGGAAGTAGCTATAATGCTTAAGGTGCTTGGCAAAAGTGAAAAACATATGGATGTTTCCAAAAATAGTGGGTTTTCCCCCCAAATCATCCATTTTAATAGGGTTTTCCATTTAAAAACCATCCATTTTGGGATATCACCATTTAAGGAAATTCCCAAATCGCGGTCAAATAGTGATGAACCCCATGGTGCAATCCGCAAAAAATCTTGGAAATGAACAAATCCAAGCACTGATTATATCTCACAGCCATGAAGGGAGGGTTCAGAAAAAAAAAACATGAAGCTTGGAGTTTCGGTGTTTCTATTTAAATTTTCTACATCCGAGTCTTGGTGCGTGATTTCTTCCATCAAGAGTACCCAAACACCCAATGTATGGTGTATTTACCTGCATTTGGTTGATTGTGTACCGTAAATGAAGGTTAACATACACCATACTTTGAGTGCGTGGGGTATGGCCGGTATGCCTTTTGGAGATTTTTGGAGTCAATAAAACAGGTTCTGACAACATCTTTTTGAGCAAAGAAACTCAACACCAAAAATGACAAGATGGTTGGTGTTCAACCCCAGGGAAAATGGGCATGTCTATTGCTCATTTGATCATGGCTAAGCAGAACCCAGCCAGAGCCATGATTAAAAAAACACCCGCTGTATCCTTGTCCTTGATTTTGACCTTCTTCCTCACTTGTCTCGTTTTTGCTTTGCTCTGCCAAGGCTTCTGTCAAAGCAGCAAAGATAGCCTTGAAACTGTGGCGGGGAAAAAGTTGGGGAAACCAGGTACAAAGTAGGGCCCCCATGGAGTCATACATGGGGTTATAACTTGTATATACTTGTATAAATGGCGTTATAAATGCGTCACTGGGGTTACAACTTTACTTAAAGGGGTTATAGCTTATAACTCCGATTATTGCTGGTGACGGCGCCCAGCTTGTAAGCCAACCAACGTTTTGTTCGTGAAGTCTTGTTAAAACTAATGCACCTGTAGGATTTTACACAAAAAAACAAAGAACAAGGTGGCTGGTTCAAAGTCATTTATGTGAAAAAAAACATACTGGAAACAAGTACATCAACAAAAACCTACGAGAAAAAATGATGTACCCTAAGAATCCAGGGATTTGTCCTAAGAATCCGGGATGAACCACCGATCAAATCCTACTCTGAGGATGGGATTGGAACACGAAAAATCCTACTGAGAAGGAATGAGTTCGGATTCTTAGGGGTAGGTCTCCATTTAGCATTATCACCAGGAGTTTCAGGTACCTAAAATGGAGGAATCCTGAACCTTATGTAAGGCCATTTTGGGGATGGGGAAACTCCCTTACATAAGCCGTATCCATACAGCTAAAAAAAAGGTGAGGATTCCTCCATTTTAGGTACCAACGAAATGTCTGGTGATATGGGGGTTTCCTAAAATGGTGGTACCCCCAAAACACCCCAAAATGATCATTTTTAGTAGGAAGACCTATGGTTGTTGGGTACCACCATTTTAGGAAACAACCATATTAGACTAGACCTACACCCCATTGAGTAGACCTTTAAAATTTCTTCATCTCCCATGTCGTGATCCGGGATCACTTTTTTTTGAAACTCCCAAACTTCGCTTAGAAAGTGAAGTTTTTTTTCCGTCACCATGCCAAGTGGCAGGGGTAACGCATCCACCAACGTTCAAAATATATCCAATCCTTGGCGGCAAAAAAGGGTAAAGCCTGTCCCATACCATCCATGTATGGTATATTTACCTACATTTCCCATAAAAATCAACCAAATGTAGGTAAATATACCATACATGGATGGTGAAAAATGGTCATATTTGCAAGACATAAGGTCCATTCCATGTGACGAAATATACTCAAACCAAATTACCTCGTAGAGACGTCATATACGTGTCATGATGTGCATTTGCATTTTCCTCGGCAAATGATATGGTTAAGTGGTTAAGCACTAGAATTGATACATGATACATATACATGCTTTGATTTTCCACTGGAAGCCTCACGCCCAAAAGACACCTTCGTTGTACAATCGTTTTTGGGAAAAAAAGACATGTTATGTTTGACAAACCGCCATGTGTTTCCCTGACATTTCCCCACAAAAAAAGACCTGGTCATTCAATCCTGACCTTTGATCCTCCAGTCAACAGTCACTTAACATCTTCACAGGGTCATTTCAGGCCATCCCAAAAAATGTCAGAATATGGGATGCTTCCGGCCACAGCAACTGTGATAAAGTAAAGCTTAGTAGGCACTTTCCTACAAAAAATGATATTAGTCCTGGTGCAATAGTGACTGCTGCAGTGTCAGCAAAAAAAAAGGTTGGCGATGTTTCGGTTTCATTCCGCAGGTTTGTACAAAAAATCACAGTGTTACTAGTGTCATGTCAACTTTGATTGTGGAATTTGTCTCAAGTTGGACCTAGCCTTTGTATTTTGTTGGTGTTCACTGCTCAACATGTCAACGGAGAATTACTGGTTCCACTTACAATTGTTGACACGCCGCCATTTGTGGGAAATTCAAAACCGGTGCGGCCTGGTCGTTGTAATTTGCCCAGATACGTTCTTTGGAAAAAAACCTTAGCTGCACATACACAGGGTCAAAGGGTTACCCAACCATTTCCCATATGAAGGGGTATCACCCTATTACCCTGTCTATGCGCAGCTAGGAAATGTAGTTCAATCATGTTCTTCAAAATGCTCATGAAACCGGTGATAAATCCCATGGGACCGGAGCATCAAGAATCCCCAAAAGAATTCAGCAACAAGATGGGCAACCAGTTGTTTTCATGGGCGTAAATGGGGCCCCTGTTTATTTGGCGAAATCTGAAGGGGTTTTCCTGGGGTGAAAAACCCCAAAACACCCATCTTGCAAAGCAGTTGGGTGTTTCCAAAAATAGGGGTACCCCAAAATGGATGGTTTATAATGGAAAACCCTATTTCTTAATGGATGATTTGGGGGGGAAAACCCACTATTTTCGGAAACATCCAGTTGAATTTTCTTGCTTCCCAAGACTCTGGCGCGAGTTGACACCCACAGTGGCCTCAATTCCAGCCTCCGCCGTGCCAACCCACAGGCCATGGATGATTTCAGTAGCTTCGGGAAACTCCTCGTTTTCCAAGGTGGTCTCCTGCAAAAGCGGCTGATAAAGCATGGGAAAGATATATATATATATATATATATATGTGTGTGTGCGTATATGTAAGGTGTATTTTTTTAATATTCCATATTTTTTGGGGCCATGTAGGGTACATCTAAATATATCTATCTAAATATATAATAATATGTACTGTATATAATTACAAAAATATGTATATATATATAACCCCCATTAGCCTATACGTATAATTCCCTGGCTGGTCTATTTCTACCTCCAAAATTCAGTAGCTTGGATGTAGTTTAGGGGTTAAGAGTTGGTAGGTAAATAGACCAGTCCCATTGAATGGACCTGGCTATGCAACTGGATGGCACTTAGTGGAGAATGATGGAAGCTTCATCCCCATCATAACCATGCATAGCTTCATTTTCTCATTCCCTCAGAAAGGGGCTACCCCAAAAAACTATCAGTACTACTCCAAAAAAGTTACTATCAAGTTGGTGGTTTCAACCCATTTGAAGAAAAAATAGACAAATTGGAAATCTTCCCCAAATAGGGGTGAACATAAAAAAATATTTGAAACCACCACTTAATAATCCACCTTCCAAAAGGACAGTGCCAAATAAAGGCTTAGTTTGAGATTCCAGATCCTAAGAATAAAAACAGTCCTGGTGGTGACGAGCCATCATCCTGGGTGGGGGGTAGATCCAAACTATAACTACTGTATACTGTGGCAAATCCAATAAATCCACAAATTCACAGCTAGTCCATTTTCCTCAAACTTCTAAGAAAACTTTCGAGATGCAAGTCAAGTCGCATGTTCACATGTTTCTTTAAAAAAGATGAAGGGTAAACATGCAAAGCAATCCCCTATATGCTTAGTCTTTTCCCAAAAAAAAACACTTGAACATGAGCAGGTACCAATGGAAAAATGAAAAAGTGTCATCTACACCATGATAGGTTGACACAAGGATACCCAAAATGATGCTTTGGAAGATGGCAATTCTTGTGAAATACGCTTAATTTGGTTACACCTTGGAAGATTAACGGCTGGAACCTACAAATCACCCATTTGGGAAGGAAAATGATCTTCCAAACCTCCACGATTATGTTCCATGCTTGTCTTCAGGGGTGTATAACTCCACTTGTAATTGGTAGGAGTCCATCTTGTAGATTTGTTTTCTCTTCTTATCGTTGTGATTTTTTTCATCAATTTTTTCAACCCGGAATCCTCCATGCCCAGAGCTATAGTTCCAACTGCCCAAGCAAATCTTCCATTGCGCACTGTTTAGTGGATGGGAGTTGGGTTTGAAAACCGTGGGATGCTGTTTGATCTCAATTCGGTTGGCAATCAGTGGTGTTTTGTCAAGTGGATTGGGTCGATGTTTTTTCCCGTTTTTCCAACCGGGCATTTTTCGGGTTCAAACAGGTCACACAGGTCGGCTGCAGTTGTGAGCCGAGAATGGGCAGAGAAACGCGTGGTGCAACTGCATGGGTTGGTTGCCTTTGTGAAACAAGACCATGGGTTTTCGTGTATTCAACATAGGTTTTGAAACACTTCCGAAATATTCAAGTTGGTGGTTTCAACCCATCTGAAAAATATTAGTCAAGTTGGATCATTTCCCCAGGTAGGGGTGAAAATTAAAAAATATTTTAAACCACTACCCAGTGAAACAATTCCGAAATATGAATCTTTAAAACAATTGTAAGATGACACATGGCTTTCTGTATCCCATGGATTTCAAGGTCCTGACATTGTAAGATCCATGAGTTACAGGTGTATTTGTTTACCTACATGTTTTACACTTACCTTAGATGAAAAAAAATACCGTACATGGATCCAACGGGTATGAGTTTATCTTTATAGGCTTCTTAAGCGGGTGGGGCTTTTGTAGCTGGATTTATCCCTAGTTGCACCCTTACAACTGGGGTTAAGTAAGGCTTAGTTTAGTGGGGTCACAGCAAGCTTCAATCATTTTGCTCACATACCCTGGGAAGATGGGCCCCCAGACTTCCGCTTTCACCCCCACCAAGCAAGAAAATGTCCAAACCGAAACTGTTGGTGAAACGTCTGGGGGCCCATCTTCCAGGGGTATGTGGGTAAGATCTTAGAAACTTACATCACATTTACAACCAGGAGGGCCCATGCATGGGTTCTAGTTTTTTTTCCAGTCTTTCAATATCACAGCCGAAAGCAAATTGAGCAAATCCTGACCATAATTCTGAATTGCTGCAGGATTTCTTCCATCAATGGTATAAAAAACCATGGCTCAACACATGTTCACACAGATTTTGAAACACCTTCCCTCTTTCAACACTGTTCCAAGAAGCACCTTGGATAGGGCTGCTGTGAAAGCCTCCATGCAGCAAAGCATATCCAGTTGAAGCTTGGGATCAGTGCTTAGGGTCCAATGGGTTGTTGCACCAAGAGGTGTGTGTATATAAAGATGAACATGCAAACATGTTAGTGTCATCAGTGTTATTGGGAACACAACAATAAACATACCTGAACATACCCCATTATTTCAATGGGTGAGTAGCTATCATATATATATATATATATAGCACTTGTTGCTATAAATTCGTTAAAAACTAGTAATCCCATCATCGTTGATACTCGTCAGACGTCGCACAGCCTGGCACTCCCCTCCTGGATTCGATTTTTTAGAACAGTTTGCGGGGCATCCGACTGCATCTGTAGTTAGCTATCAAATCTATCAACTTGTTAATATGAAATCTGCACATCATCAATTTCCTCCAAACCGGGCCCCCCAAAAAAGAAACATGGAATACCCTCCCTGAAACTAACGGGATAGCACCTGCAAATTGATGGTGGGAAGACTAGTTTCATTTTGGGAACCTGGTTGGTGGTTTCAACCCATCTGAAAAATATAAGTCAAAATGGGAATCTTTCCTAAATATATAGAGGTGAAAAAAAAATATTTCAATCCACCGCCTAGGAACCCTATTTTAAGGTGCTATCTTAGTTGTAGGGACCTTACACCCCTGCTTGGAGGATCATCTCAGTAAGTAAGTACTTAGTAACCCCCATTTATAAGCCACAAAAAGGCCGTTTGGAAGGGGGTCCCTCAACCCCAGGTCTTGGGGACTTACGATCACCACGGTTATTCACCACTGTACCTAAATGGGATGATCCTCCAAGTGTCTTCTTCGGAATTCCTACATGGTGCACCTTTAAGTTATTAACGATCGGATACCGACAGAGATCTGGACCAGTGGAACTCTGGTGTGGTTTGACGTGGCGGTCATGCAACATGACAACATTTTTTAAAAGAAATTGGAAGGTGGAGGCTAGTCATATCCACTGCCAAAGCGTCAAGTAAAGTATTTGGTGAAATGTGTATGTTCACTCCGCTCGCGAGGTTTCCTGATGTCCCACTAGTCTCGAGGGCCCCCACAAACGATTATTAAACAAGTCCAGAAAGCCTACAAATCACCCCAGTTGTAAGAAGGCATCAACAGTAATTTAAGAAATCAAAACGTATCCAACAATGAACAGGGGCCGACTTTCTGTACCACCCCTGTAAGTCAAGCCGACTCTTCCAAAAATATTCAGTTGGAATTGCTGATTGTAAAGCCCTACTTTAAAGCAATAGTCTTCTTGGAAAAGTCAAACACAAACACTACACTCCCCACAACTAAGAGGTAACATGACATAGCCCCTGAAAATTGGATGGTTGGAGTCGACAGTCCGGCTTCTTTTTGGGAGATCCTATTTTCAAGGGCAAACTCGCTGTTGGTTTTAGCGTGCGGATAATCCAACTTCGACTCACAGGGTATGGCACCTCACGTGTTTCAAAAGCCTCCAAAGGCATTCGGGTAGCACCGACCTGGTCGTTTTTGCGAATGAACATGGAAACCTAGGTGCATGTGCGGTTTTTCACCCCATTTAGAAAAACATGAAAAAGATGCTGCTTGTCAAATTGGATGCCATTTCCCCGCAAAATTGTGGTAAACATCAAAATATATTTGAAAACAACCACCTAAAAACGATTTATGGAAGATCTCTGACGGACAATTTGTGGTCAATGCAGTACCAATCCCAAATGCTCCATCAAACAGGAATATCTACACAAACACATTTACCATGTAATTTTGAAAAACTAAATGTAGGATACATATTTCATACATAGAGGATAATGGTAATTTCTGATGTTTTTCTTGAATGGCAGTTTTTTTCACCTTGCTCAAATTTACATACAGATTATATGTCTTCCCTTGAAGTCCCCCGTCATGGACCAAACTAAGTGGCTGCTTTTTAGGATGATCCAAGGGTATAGCGAAGTACTTGTTGGGGGTCTACTTGGTTAAAACTCGCCCACTGAAAAACTGTTGTGTGTAATATGTATACAAGTTGGGCCCCTACCAATCAGAAGTGGAATTATAACCCCGATAACTAGCTAGGGTTGTACAAACCCCATTTACCCATATTGATAAGGCAAATAATATAGGAGTTGTTTCACTCCATACTGGTTTTGGGACCCACCTTGTATAGGAGTGAAACAACCCACTCATCCAAAATCATGGGAATCCTACGTTCAAGAACCTGGCGTCATTGATCTTTGCACATGGGAATCTATGGGAAACAACCGCTAAAGAAGGGATTCTTAACCATTCAGGTGATGCCTTTTAGGTGATGCTCTTAGATTCCCATGATTTTTTGATCTTTTTGGAATGGTAAATTTTGGAGGACAGAAAAACTCATTCTGAAACTAGGTGCAGGCAACCGATCACCAGAAAAAACGATCTCGTCAACTAAAGCCCGTGTGTGACATATGGCGCATTTGCTCCTCACTGAGTAAGGGAAAATTGGCATCTCCATTGCTCATTTGCTCATCACTAGCTCATCACTAAGGACAAGCCCAGTTAGGGACACTTCAGGGAGTGTATGATCCTTAAACGCCATGCCTCCTTTCACCCCACCGTCAAAAACGCACCTGCGAAGCAGATCCAATGACCGCTTCAATGGAGGCATCCAAGGCCTAGCCAAAAGATGCTTCGCTTCAAGTGCTGTGTGTGCCTTTCCCGTACCATCCTCAAAAGGAAAAGTTGGGTACCCTTGGTTAATAAATGGGTTGTAACCTACTTATAAATGGGATATATTGGGGTTATAACCCACTTACCAACCATTGATCCTATCTTCCTGGGGAGAGTACCCGAGATATATAGTTAACATATACCACCTATATATGGATTCTATAATGCTTGTATTGGCCAATATGGGGTAATGTTTGGGGAACAACTGCTACGGTACCCTCTCAAGGGTACCCAATATTTCCCTTTGACATCCATGATATCCATGTGCTTATGGTATATTTACCTACATGAATGGTGGATTTTTATGGTAAAATGTGGCTAAATATACCTTTCGTGACCCCATAGATGCTATGGGGTTTGGGTGTTTGGGAAGTTGGTAAATAATGAGCGAAAACCTGAGGGAAACCATAGGAACATAGGACAACAATTGGGGGATCGGATGATGCTCACCTTGGGCCATTTTTCAACCCAAAGTTCCACTTCTTTCCATCACAGCACATCATTTTTTTGGGGGTGGGTATCCAAGGTCTGCGTAGCCCCAAACCTCAACATAAAATATGGTTGGTGGTTTTTCACCAACCCATCTGAAACATATGCTCGTCAAATTGGGTTCATTTTTCCCAAAGTTCAGGGTGAAAATAAACAATATAATATTTGAGATACCACCACCTAGAAATAGTCACACTTCAAAAAAATGCTGGTGAATGTTGGTCCTTCTAGGCCCAATTCAAGCCAAGTTCATCATATGCAACCACCAACCTCAACTGGTCAGTGCCGAGTTGCGACGCTATGCTCGGACCATTTTATTTGGGAAAAATGGCCATGCTTTGCTCATCGATGCTCATGACTCATCACTACACTTCTAGAAACTAGCATAACTCTTCAAATGACAATGTTTGATGATGATTTTCCTTTTCCAATGGTGGGAACTGTTCTAGGTGGTGGTTTCAACCCAATTGAAAATATTAATCAAAATGGAAATCTTCCCCAAAGTTCGGGGTGAAACAAAAAAAGAACATATTTGAGTTGCCACCACCCAGTGTTGGTTCCCTGGAGTGTGTTTGCACAGCACCAGCACCAGCCAGTCGTGAATAACAGATTCTCTACCGGAGATCACCTCTTCAAGGCTGTTTGAAAAAACAAATCCGGATCCGATACCGAAAGATGCCTTCCTCCCAGATATTTTTTTTCGCGGGCTACTAGGATGTCCTGCTGGAAGTGATCAGTTCACGATCGTTAGTAAGTTGGGTTATTTCACCTATTTAGGGCACGTATCCAACCTACTTATATTGGGGTTATAATATAGTTTCTAAGTACCATGGACATCCCAGTCGTACCTTTTTTTTTAATGGATGAATTTCAGGTTCTTTCCTGACAAGTGGTAGGTAGCATATAATCACTGAATTGGGCAGGAAAAAAACGCTTATATACCAGGTACATATTGCCTTCTAAGGGGATTATATAATCCTAGTTGGTGATTTGAACCCATCTGAAAATATGAGTCAAATTGGATCATCTCCCCAGGGATCGGGGTGAAAATAAAGAATGTTTGAGTTGCCACCACCAAGAATCCCTACCACCTAAGAACCAGAACCAGAATAATTCTGCGATTTTTGAGGCTCTCCAGATGCTCCTACGATATGCTACGAAAATCCATCAATGAGAAAGGCAAGTCTCATCCCAACTCATATCTAAACCAGTTAAGCAAGTGGGTGAAAAATCTAGATCTACCTTTGCACGGGTATTTAAAAAAAACGAAAAGATATGAAACATGCTTTCGAACATACTTTCTACAGATATATAAACAACTATAATACTTTCTACCATACTTTTTGAAAAAATCAGGAGGGGAAATGTTTGTATATTCAACGGCGTTGAACCGGACCTGACCACAGTGGAGCGTCAGCCATGCTACAGCCGCAGCGGCTGAAAGACCACGTCCTGATGTACAACAACAGAATTGTCGTTCAAATGGGTTCCGTCACCAGTTATGTATACATGGTTCTACGGGACCCCTAAAAATAGGATTCTACCCCAGTTACAATTCATAAGGCCATTTATATGGGTTACAACCCCATTCAGAACCAGTAGGGGCTAAAAGCGGACTCCCATTTCATGATTAAATGGCCTCATACATGGGTAAATGGGGTGAAATACCCTTATGGTTCTGCCCAATCTAATCGCACACGCCACTAAACAAAAAATTCTTCAAAATTTTGCAATGTTTCATTGGATCAGTCCATTCTGCATGGTAAGGAGCAGGAAGAAGCAGTGTTCAGTCTCAATTTTTTGCAGCACTTTGCAATGTAATCGCGGCACGGAGACTATGTAACTCGAACCTTCGAAATTATCACTGGATATGTCCAATCTGCATGGCAGGGCAGCAAGAAGAGTTGTGCTTCAGTCTAGTTTTGCACAGCACTTCCCAATGGATTTGCGCAGAAGTTATACTAAACGCTGAACTCTGCTATTCGCAAGATATCACAAACCATCACGTTGTCATCTTCAAAGCTCCGCCCAGTCTAATCGCGCACGCTACCAGGCTCAAAAGTCTGCAAATTTCCATTGGATCAGTCCAATCTGCATGGTAAGGAGCAGAAAGTAGCAATGTCCTGTGCCACTTTTTTGCAGCACTTTGCAATGTATGCGCGGAGCGGAGAGCAATAGAACCCAATACTTTTGAAAATTTGCCTGGATATGTCAAATCTGCATGGCGGGGCAGCAGCAAGCATTGTGCTCGAGTCTAGTTTGGCACAGCACTTCTCTCTGTAACTGCGCAAGCCACTAAACGCAGGAGTTGCTTATCGCAAGATGTCATACATCATCTCTTTATCATTCTTATGATATGGCTCCCCCCACTCTGATCGCACATTCCACTATCCACTCAAAACTCTTCAAATTTTCAGATTCATTGGACAAGTCCAATCTGCATGGTAGGGCACAGAAAGAGCAGTGCTTTCATGGATAACAGCGTTTTGCAATGTAATCGTGGCACGGAGACCAATACAGTAGAATGAAACCCTACCTCTATTGCAATTATGTCTGGGTGCGAACGAGGTAGGCGAACGAGGTGCGAACGAGGTACCGAAATTCATCCTGCCAACAAAGCCACCACCACCCCCACCAGCACCAACCAGCACCAACAGAACCACCAGCACCAGCACCAGGACCAGCACCACCACCAGCAGCACGCACCACCAGGACCACCACCAGCACCATGGCCAACAGCAGCAGCACCACCAGCAGCACAGGCACCAACAACGCCAGTACTACGACCACCCCAGCACAACCATCAGCACCAACACAAAGACCAGCACAACCAGCACCAGCGTCTCCGCAGCAGTACCACCACCAGCACCAGCGCGACATGCAGAAATCTGCTCTGCACATGTCAGTATGTATGCGCAAGATTCGAAAATTTATAGTTACACTGCAAAACCAAAAATGTGGCGCGCAGGTTCTTGTATCTACACATTTTTGAAATGCTTGCAGCTGTTCGATACACAGCACACAAACAAACATGCATACACAAGCAAATTGCAAGAATGCAAACACTAGAGAATTGGAAGTGGAAAAGGAACAAAGCATTGCGCACAACACTCATATGATATATGAACTACAAAAGTATNAGTATATGCAAAAAGTCACCAAAATACTGCGGACACGCAGACTGATACGACTTCCCCCCGAGCGACGCGACTTAAAGCGACCCTGGTAAAGTAAAACACAAGCTAAACGCAGCATGCACTTGACCAGTAGGCCCACTAGCTAAGTGTAGAACAGCAACTAAACGCTACATTCATCATATTCCATCTCTAATTTCTAAGGTTGACTCAAATGATGCATTTAGTATGCGGGATGCTCAAAAGAGACGACATCTGAAAAATGCTCTCCCCATAGGCACGGCTACAAAAACATGAAATGAGAGACGACTTTGTCTTTTGACTGTAGCGGTAGGGGCCCATTGTATGATGTGGATCCACCATACATTTGCAAAACCCCCACTGAGGGCCAGCATGCATTTGCTAGTTGGTGGTTAAACCCAGCTATTTGAAGACTATGCTCGTCAAAGGGGGTCATCTCCGCAGGTAGGCAGTACACAAAAAAAGGTTTCAAACCACCACCTAGTTTGTTTGTAAGATGTTTGGACATGTTGAAAAAACAACACATTTCCCAAATGATGATTGGATGGTCACCACGGTAGAAAAGATCAAAGAAATCCAACAAAATAAACCATCAACGGTATATTTTTCAACAGGATGTGCCATATCCCTCAGGATCCAGGTATGTCCTAAGAAAGGGCTTATTTCTACAAACCATCAATCCTACGAAAATCGGGAGGGGTCTGGATTCTCAGGGTATAATACCAGACTTGCTCTGATAACTGAAATGTCCAGACATCTGTGAACTTGAAAGTTTCAGTATCATTGATGGGGTTCGTTTAAACGGGAAGGTGGTGCCCAAAACTCCAAGGCCTACCCTCCCTTGGGAAAAAACCCAAAAGTTAGGAATCATATATAAATCATACAATGTACCCATAGGATACCATACATTGATTGTATGGGGTAGTATCTAAAAAGTAGATAGTGCTATAAACTTGCTTCAGCGCAGAATTCTCGATTTAGCTCAGAAGCAAAAACAGAGCTAACTTGAAGCCTGCAAATTGATCTTCCAAACCTTCCTAGCATAGGGCCTATGCTAATTATATGCTAATTTCCAGGAGCCACAGAACACAACTGCAGATGGTCAGCAGGGCCCCGTGAGGGCCAGATGCGGCCAGAGGCGCCTGGGAATCGGCTCGACAATCGTCGTGTCCAATCGTCGTCCTGATCTTTCGTCGCCGACCAGATTTCCTCAAACATTCTCAAACCAAATCTGGGCAAATTGCACTCCTCCACTACTTCAAGGTACGGATTGCGCGGTACGGATTAGTTTTTTTCTTTTTGCGTAAATCAGTGATGGGCTGCAGACAAAACTTCAAGCGTGCTTCACGTCGCTTGTCGACAAGCTGATGGCTCGGTTTCGCCGCAGCCGCAGCCGCTTCGTTGGAGCTGCTTGAAAACTCAACTTGGCTCGGAGGTTTTCTCCCGTTGAAAACCGGGGAAAAACCATTGTTACGTATCATTCCTATAGATTATTCATGGGATTGGTATATTTTACCTACATGAAAACCATAAAAATCACCGAAATGTAGGTAAATATACCAGTCCCATGGATCCTATGGGATTTAAGATAGATAGCCAAACAACAAATGGCTTGGAACAATGTACCTCCGGCTTCAATTTTTTGTGCCGTCATTTTGGGTATCCATTCGTTAATTTTTCAGGGTGGTATGAGACCTTTAAAAGGGGGGTGGGGTGTCCAAAACACACGATTGTCTTCCCCATGGGTCCTCTGTAGCTTCCTTTTAAACCCAAAAATATGGTTCTGAGTTACCCTGTCCCCTTGCGGCCCCTTGCACTTAGGAAGCCAAAATAAAAATTTCACAAGATTAGATCCTATGGTATATCTAGAGGGTTATTTATCTACCATAAAATAACAACATAGGCTAATTGATCTTACATGGATCCCATACGTGCTTGCATGATTGTTTTAAAGCCTAAACATATATGGGTTAGTTATAACCCAATCATATATGCAAAAAAAAGCATGTGGGTTCCCATAGTTAATGTATTCTACAGCCCCACCTAAGATCTACGACTTGGGATGCAAGGCATCCAACCCCTTCCCAACAAATCCTGGCTTAAGATGTAGCAAATACCTACATCCCCAAAAGTCTGACGAGTTGGCGAGTTACAAGTTGGGTGG
Source organism: Breviolum minutum Mf 1.05b.01 (assembly GCA_000507305.1). Classification (NCBI taxonomy): domain Eukaryota; class Dinophyceae; order Suessiales; family Symbiodiniaceae; genus Breviolum; species Breviolum minutum. The sequence goes on along the minus strand of DF242381.1, from coordinate 7,443 downwards.
TACATTCATGGTACATCGTGGGCCTTTGGATTTGTGGAGATTCTAGTCCTTCCAAGAGAGATGCTGAGACCATATTCTCGCGGCGGCGGAAGGAAAATGCACCGGATCCTTTTCAAATATGATTCTGTTGGATTCTTTTGGGGTATAAGCATGTGAACTTTCAGAGGAGTAAGAGTGTAATGAAAAAAAAGTCATCCTGGTGGTCACCGGAACTCATTGTTGAGTTTATGTATACAACTAATTAGGAAATTTAAAAAAAAACAGCGATATCCCAGAAAACATGAGGTCATAATGATGCAAACTGCTTGTTAGTTTCCCCCTTCACACACACACACACACACACACTCACACACACACACACATTTCTCACCCATCTTCCCACCATTTCACCGTGGAAACCCGCTCCGTCATGACACACCAACACTGAACTGGTTGTCGACCTCGTTTGTTGGAGGATTATCCCATGACTCGTAAGTGCTTAATAACCATGGTGATCGTAGGTCCCCAAAGGATGGGGTTGTGGGACCCCTTCCAAATGGCGTTTCTATGGCTCATAAATGACGGTGATCCTAGCTACTTGCGAGTCCTGGGGTGATCCTCCAAGTAGGTTAGCCGGTTGGTGGTTGAGTCAGTTGAGTCTTTCATGGAAGCTTTGATCGGAAAAAACATGTGCAAATTTAGTTGTTTCAATGGGATCATGAATCAGACCTTGGACATGGGAAATGGCTGTTTAACCAAACGTCCGTTTTAGAAATTGGTTGTTTCCTTTGAGTTGCAGGATCCTGTAGGAATTTCATATATTGAACACACATGAAATCTGGATAGTTGACCTTCACACAAATTGTTTTCCGTGGTTCATTGGGGAAACCCCTACTAAACCACATGTTGGTTCCACCAGCCTTTTTTGGTCATGAAATGGTTGGCTCATGGGAGAAAGGATCAACAAAAACAACCAAAAAAACACAAATCACAGAAATCCTCTCCGTTAATCTGTCGCGGATTCTACTGCGAAACGAAATGATGTGCTGATTGAAAATCTAGGGGGTAGCTCCACAAAACGCTCGTTCTCTATTAAATGCTTGAGAGTTTTTGGGATACCACCAGCTCGATCTGAATCGCTCCCTTCTGTTCGTGGCAGCCAGTCACTAGTGGCTCGTTACATCTAAATTGGTTCTCAATTTCCGGATGATACACCCCGGAAGATTAACATGGAACATAATCATTTGGAAGATCATTTTCCTTTCTAAATGGGTGATTTGTAGGTTCCATGTTAATCTTCCAGGGTGTAACCACCACTGTCCCTGACATGAGGTCTTACTACAGTCTTATTTCTTCCGTAAAAAGTTGTAGAAATGACCGTGGAAACATCACAACTCAGAGTTTCAGAGTACTGAGAATCCCATCCCTAAGAATCCATACCCATCCCGAAAATTCGTAGGATTGATGGTCGAAGCATCCCATCCCCAGGTCATAGGATTGTAAGGGTGCCCATCCCTTCCTTAGGACGAATCCCTGGATCCTTAGGGCCAAGCAATGCCTCAAGTTGTTTGAAGGTATCTTGCAGCGTGGCTGCGGGCTCCTGCGTTTGTTGGGAATTTTCGGGAATCCAGGTTCCTGGATGACGGAGTCGACTCCATTACGCTATATGGGTGTTTCCAACAATAGGTGATATCCCAAAATGGATGGTGAAAATAAAGGAAAACCATATTTTTTAATGGATGATTTGGGGGGAAAACCCCACTATTTTTCGGAAACATCCATATAGGACTTAGGCTTAGGATGTCAATGTCCTTGTGAAAGTGAAGGGTCAATGGTGACCAACTGACTTGTACAAAACTGATAGATGGAGGATTTTGTTCCTAAGATTTTTTGCTCCCAGAACTCATGGAAACCCTGCGGTGTTTCGAACTTTTTTGCTTTGGGAATTTCCCATTTATAATAGGCGACTTCCAAAACAGCCTACAAAATGACATAGCCATTCTCAATAGCATTCACGAATAACCAGTTGTTGTGGGATATTTACAGCTCACTGAGGTTAAATTCCCATATGACTTTTTAGATACCAAGTGGGATACCCCTACTACAGGATGGCCCTAGAGCAAAAATTGGCGATCAAGCGCTGGTTGTGCAGAGAGAGCTTCGATACATCCAAGTTGTCGAAGTCCGTCTGCACTTCTGCATGTAGCTGCGCAAGATCCATGCCTGACCACGTCACGTATTTTTTGGCAGCTGTTCCTTGATTCTTCGTGGCAGAATGCCCAGAAGTCTCTGCTGCAGCAGGTGCACAGAATAGGTGCTGACAGAGACAGAGGCATCCTTCCAAGGGCTGGATAGCCTTTTCACTTGTGAGGTCTGGGCTGGAGGGCCACCAGGTTTTTTTGGCATGTATGGGCTGGATAGCCCTGGCAGCAGAGGCATGTTTGCTGGAGTGGGCAAACCTCTGCCACACATCTGCTTCACCTGTTTCTGCAGCAAATGCACAGAAATGGTAAGATGCATGCTAAAGTGGTGCCTAGGTGCTGACAGAGATAGAGGCATGTATGGGCTGGATAGCCACCAGTTTTTTTTTGGCACCTAGTTTTTTTTTGGCAAAAAATGCTTCGGATTTTGGTGGTTTTTTTTTGAAACCAATATACCCAGGAAGTGAGCAGTGTAAATCCTGGTTGATTACTTAGAGGTTCAGGATACTTAGTAACTGGTTATATGTAGGTTTATAACCCTAGTTAGGGGACATATAACCCACTTACAGAGGTTATAACCTTGGTTACTATCCACGTATCCTAAGTATCCTGAACCTCTAAGTAATCATAGGGATTCTTACAATGCTATAGTATAGTTATATAATAATCAGCCATATAACACCATATAACGGTGTAGTATATTCCCTTACATCACCCCAAATGTACCAAGGGGTTTGGTTTGCGCCTCACGTGAGTTCTAACCGTAGTTACCAACCATTGACCCTATAACTTCTTTTCCTGGACATCCAAGTAGAACTTGAGGAGTTGCAATAATCATCCAAGCAAATACGTGGATCTCCACCACTAGTGGCTCATGGTTGTTCGTAACTGCTTACTAGTTAGTAAGTTGGGTAAGAAACGGATTTTAGGGAACATGTACATATTGTAAATAATAAGGATCCAAAAATCTTGAAGACTAACAAAAGCGGCTGCATTTTCCTCTCAAAAGTGCAAAATCCCTTCACGTCTCAATGCATGTACAACCAAGAAGTTTAACAGCCTGCGCCTGAAACATGATGCTTGGAAGACTACCTCCCTCTTAAAATGGTCCCTTTTTAGGGTCTAAGCTGTTAAAACTTCGGGCGTGTAAAATTCGAAGTGCTTGCCGAATCATCATTGCCCCTCATTGGTTCAGTTTCCAGCCACCTACGGTGGATTACCGACGTGCTGAGCAGTCAAATTGGGTTCATCTTCCCCAAACATAGGCTTTTTAACAAAATGAAAACCACCAGAAAACCAGTCGAGTCGTGTCATTGTGACCATTTCAGAAGTCGTCTCTTTCCACGTACAAAACACCAAACCCACAAGGTGGTTTGGGGCCCGGTGGCTTGGGATTCGAATCGGGGTACCCCTAAGTACCAATCCCTACAGGAATCCAAACCACACAAGGCATCCAAACGCATCTCCTGCACAGCTATTTGGCTAAAGCCTAGACCTTGTCCTCGACATGTGGCAGCCAAGCCCTTAGGCGAACTGTTGCTGATTGACATGGCATTGTAGGTTTCCTTACGGAGAGGGAGTGGGTAACTGGGAACCCTAGGGTTTCTTAGGGAACCTCCCATCATTGGAGAACTATAGATATCCAAATCTTGCGGAAAAGTTAACATTTAAGAATTTCACTACCACCTGGTCCCTTAATATGCCTGCTATAGCTTCTGTTTTTTTTGTTTCCTCCAGAACGTACTTCATTTAAGCTCCCTTTTTTTGAGGGGGGGGGGGGTTTTGAGCAACCACCTACCAAACACAAACCATCCCAAATTCAGCCCTGATGTTGCCAGCTTTTGAAGATCTGTCCTTTTTTCTGACCGACCAAATTGCCATCTTCGCTGAAGAAACACAACAGCCGCTGAAGATGTTAATCGGCCTGAAAATCTTTGGCCCTGCGCAACCTCTGACCACCAAACTCCTGAAAAGTGAGCAAGGAGCTGGCTAGAGAGTTGAGATAGCGGAGCCAAGATAGATCTGATTCCTAAAACAAATCTGTAGGCATCAAAGTACCCTTATTATATCAACTTAAGGTTAGTTATTTTGTTAGGGTGGGAGAGGTCTCCATTTTTGGGGCCAAAAAAACGAAAAGGTGACGAATCTTCTTCGAAGTTTGTGTCACTGCTGTACAAAAAAAACGGTTTTCTTGCTCCGTTTTGACCGAATCAAAACGGAATTCTCCGCACTCCAACTGAATAGCGGCCTTCCGAACATCCCTCAAGTTGAAGCTTAACATGATGGTGGAAAAGCAGAGAAATTCCTTCTGGTAAACTAACATAGCTGGCTGGAATATCACCATTTTCAATAGGGAATACATCTTCAAAGGGCCATGTTTCATTGCTATATTAGTTTCCCAGAGTGTACTTAGATTTGTTTCTTTTAAATTTTAAGGGTTGGAAAAGAATTGTTCCAAACATAGTCCCCTTTAAATGCTGAATCCCATGGTATAGAACAAATAGTTTATGAAATTGCATCACTAATCAATAGAATGGAACACCAAATTGCCAACACTCTGGTAGTCAAGCATAGCCATAGAATGCCATAGATCTTTCCCTTTTCACATCGAAAGATCTACAAACCATTTGAATATTTGATTGCATAAAAAACCGCGCGTGCATTTGGTAGATCAATGTGCTTTCCCCTTGCAATCCATGCTCATGTTCCATGTAAATCTAGCATGGGTGTACAGCAACAAGAGGGAGTCACCAAAACCCGCCCAAAAAATGATCTCATTCTACTTTTCTGGTGAGTACTTGGATGGCTTGTTTGACCCCCCAAAAAATAAGGTCCCTTTTTAATGACCCCTGCAAACCCAGTCAGATGTGAATGGAGCTGGCCAAATTATCATCACATTTCACCAACCTCGATTTTTCTGAATTTTTTCGGGGATTTCTAAATTCAAGTTACTAAACCACCACTTGGTAGGCTGGCATGATATCCATCCTGCAAAAAATCAGTTGCTGAGTTGGAGTGTGAACCATTTCTTCAACGGACCTGCCAGTCACTGAAGCATCAGGAATGGGGCCTGCCCACGGGGCCCGTTGGAAGATTCAAAAGACTCGGTAGCACAAGGAAAATGGGTAGCCTATATATCCTATATGCGCCAAATGGTGACTGGAATAGGTGACCTTTTTGGGATGGTTAAGTGACCCTTAAGTGAAGGTTACTGGGATGTCCATGGAAATTAGTAACGATCGTTAGTAAGTTGGGTTATTTCACCTATTTAGGGGACGTATCCAACCTACTTATATTGATCTTATATTGGGGTGAAATAATCTAGTTACTAAGTACCAGCAGGACATCCAAGTAAGTGACCTCTAAGTAAGGGATTAGAAGGTCAAATCGCATCACCTGCTACATTTGCAGTTTCTCCAAGTTTCTCGCGGAAGAAAGTACTATCGGAGAGAGAGTTCATCATTTTTCACTTCCATGATGTGAGGGTACCGGGTACCACAATTTCAAGCCAAGTATGGGTACCCTCCCTGAAACTAACATTTTCGCACCTAAAAATGGTGGTTTCCAATATATCGGAATCTCCTTTTCCAAGGGGTCGGACATTTTCAGGGGCGAAAGTGTTAGATTTAGGGAGGGTAAATACTCCATACCTTCGCTGCACCTGGGACCCGCAGAAATAGGGAAGATTTAGGCTGATCGGACTCACCCCCACGGGTCCCCCTTTGAAGACTCTCAGGTCCCGTATATTTTGGGTCCCTGCACTGCTTCCCTGTAACTAGTTGGTGGTTGAACCATCCCATCTGAAAAATATTAGTCAAAATGGGAATCTTCCCCAAAGTTCGGGGTGAAAATATTTTTCTTCCAAACCACCACCTAGGTAATGTTTGATCTCCTTGTTCAAATAGTGGATTCTTTTACCAAGATTATCCCGATCCATTTCTAATTCGGGAAGGGGGTCTGGATTCTTATAGGCACCTACACTTCCCCAAAACGAACAGCTGGCGAAAAATAGTGTTTTGGAAAACTACTTTCCTTTTTTGAAAACCTATTTTCATGAAGTATATAACTAGTAACTATATTAGTTTTAGGGAGGGTAAACAAATACAAAAATACTCATGCACTGACTAACAAACTTCATCACTGTTAGGGTCGACTGATCGCCGGGCCGATTGAACTCCTTTTTTTTCTCGGTTCTCGACTCGATTGGAGTAACCCGATCTCTGGGTTCAGCCTATGCCAGGGTTGAACATTTCAGTCCTAGATCAGATCAGGTGTACAGAACGGAACGGAAGACAACCCGTGTTGAGTTGTTGCATTTTTACCTCTGAAGCGGGTTGCTGGATTTCTGCCACATCAACTAGTGGCAATAGTTAATATGAACGTTTACCACCCCGAAGTTTAACATAGCCCCTGAAAAAGGATGGTTGGAAGACTACTTTCCTATTGGGAAGGTAACTTTTCAGGTGCTATGCTAAACTTTGAAGATTTTGAAGGGGTACATCTACAATATAACTTGTTGGTGGTTTCAACCCATCTGAAAAATATGCTCGTCAAATTTGGATCATTTACCCAAATCGGGGTGAAAATAAAAAATGTTTGAAACCACTACCCACCCAGATAATACTTTCACTGACTCACATAAACACTTTCCAGCCCTACATGCGATCCATCACCCTCATTAAAGGGAAGTTCATACCTTGGGTCAAAAGTCAGAACATCAACGAAACCTGAGAAAAAACATCCGAACATCATCATTTTCTGCGTTTCCAGTTGGACAAGATTTGACTAGATTCCAAACTAAAATTCAGAGTTTCCCTTTGTTCTTGCCAAACTCTGATCCTTCTTGCAATCGTGGCAAGTAAACGTTGCGGGAATTAGGGATCTCTGATCCTACAATCCAATGTGCATTCTGATGGTCATGATTGCATCCTGGGAGCGGGACATCCTCCCAGGTTTATATAAAATCTCTCATTGAAACAGTGGGTGGATCACCACCTACCATTGAAAATTATCAAGTGATCGACCATACTGAAACAACATCAACTAAAAACCACATCCACACATACACATTTCATCATCTTTACTTTGCAAAAAACATGCAAGTCATGTTGAAATGTCCAGCCCTGCACCTGAACACTTCCTATTTTTGTTGTTGCTTGGAAGTTTGTTTTCCAGCAAAACAAAACAGTCGACTTCTGTCTTGGTCCCGCATGGGTGACCGAGAAAGATCTTCGGGAGAAAAAATTACTTTACTTCGAGTGAT